>JABWIB010003858.1:30441-41885 GCA_016617825.1 Platyplectrum ornatum
TGGGGGGTAGATGAGGGCAATGGGGGGTAGATGAGGGCAGCAGGAAGAGGGTCAATGAGGGCAGCAGGAAGAGGGTTAATGAGGGCAGCAGGAAGAGGGTCAGAGGAAGGCAGTGGCGGTCAAAGGAGGGCAGCGGATGTCAGCAAGGAGATGGGAAGGGGATGACCGCGAAACCCAGACCTCTCTCCCCGCGAGATGCAAAGACGCGATGATGATGGTACTTGGATCCCACAACTAGGCTTACCTGAAGGAAGGGGCTTTGGCACCCCTTGAAATCATTGGCGCCCGGAGCCTGCGCTCCACTGGCTCCGCCCTTGCTATGCCCCTGTACTTAGATATTGCATTCTCCAACTTGTTATACCAGCTTTATTATAATATTATAACTCATTGTTCCAGCTTGCATTCTGGCTTATAATATCCGTCATTGTGAGCTATTTTTCTCAAACTTACTAATTGGCTGTAACAATCTTCAGCTGAATATCCAGCAATTACTAATTAAGCATTAAGCCTCCGACAGTCCAACTTCGCATTTTATTGCAAAAATACAAAAGTTCAGGTCCTGCATTCTGTACAAGCCTCTTGCAGCTCACGTCTGCTTCCAGTTATTCATCTGTAGCCAGTCTGAATTCTGTTCAGATCTCCAGCAATTAAAGACTGCTTCCAGTTGTTGCTCAGGCCCATCTGCACTGATATTCTGCCTTCAGTGTCATTCCTTGGGGTCCAGACCAGTGGTCATTTAGAAATGGCGGTATGGAAACAAAAAATAATGGAAGTGAGTGGAGATTTATAGCTTTCAATTAATTCAGCGACGGTATGGCATATACCCAAATACACCCCCACTTCGTGCCCTGGTCCAGACTAAAACACTTTGTTGTCAGCAGTTTCTATCTGCGCACCTTGTGATATTAGTTCCTCTATGCACTACCATTGGCTGGCATATGTCCATATTCTACATCTCTACCAGCCCAAATGCTAACTCCTAATGATCTAGTCTGCCCATTGCTGATGAGCAAGTCCTATATCAAGACATTTTATAGCTCTCCCAAACTTGTAAACCAAAGGGGACTTGAACCGGAAACCCAAATTCTCAATAGCCAAAGTCCTGCCAAACAAAAGACGTCAGTGTAAATTCTAAGGCGCTCTAATTTTGCATATGCTAAATGAATTTTATTATTAACGTTTATTTATAAGGCGCCACATAGTTTCCGCAGCACTGTACATAGTGAAAGTACATACATAACATGGGGTACAGTGTAACGGTATACAAATACAATAACAGATCGTATACAACATGGGGTGCAATGACATAGCATTCAGTACCAAGCATGTAATACATACATAGTATGCGGGCACAGAATAATAACTAAAAGGGTTTGCATGTATTATAATGGATATATACAGGAGGGATGAGATAACAGGAGGAAGGAGGTCCCTACTTGTGATAGCTTACATGCTAAGGGAGGGGAATAGGCAAGTCTGTCCCCAGCTCCCCTTCTTCCTCCCTACCCTTCGTAACAAATGGACAGAATCATGCAACACTGGGGTCGCCAGTATTTGTGACCACCACAATCGCAGTGCTGCGTAATCAACAATCCACTCAAACAGTCCACTATGTGTCACACAATCATCCACAAGAATGGGCACAAGGTCAAAATGATTTTGTCTCTAAAGTGACCTGAATTGTGGGATTTGTTAAACTGTTAAGTTTATTAACCGTTTACTTCATAATCACATATACGTTTTCTTTATATGATCTCTTACTTAGTATCCAAGAGAAAGATATTTAACTGACCATATAAGGGAAAAAAATATTTTTCAGAGAAAGGTTGTAGTCTAAATAGTTTTTAAATTCTGCGCCCAAAAAGGGGTTAACAGTAGGAGGAAGGAACAGACTGAGCAGGAAGTGTCTGACTAGTCTGCTGCAGTGGGTGAGGGCTTTCTTCTTCTAATATAGGGAATGAATAAGCAATTCAAAAACTCCACACTGTTCTGCCTAAAAACAGGTAGAAGGTGGAAGACAATTACTCAAGCAACTTCCATGTCTTTTTGACATGATATGACGTGACATGAGATATTATATGAGAAGCAGTAATACAATAGTTAATGGCGCCCAGATACTCAGTTACTGATATCCAAAAAACCTTCCCATGTGCTAACAATATAAAACTTCTCTGTCATAAAGCTGCTGGAGATGCCGGGCACTGCGGCCAGGAGATGCCGGGCACTGTGGCCAGGAGATGCCGGGCACTGTGGCCAGAAATGAGTAATGAGTCAGTTTTGTGTAATAATGAGCCCACACAGCTGAGAGGAGGGAAACCAAAACAATTAAACTGCAGAGGAAAGGGGAAGCGCAATTTGTGCGACTGGTCCAAAGTTGTGAGCAAGAGCTTAAAAAAACAAAAAACTAAAAAAAAAAAACAAATCTGTAAAACTGTCATCTTTAACTGTATAACAAAACCGGACCGTATTTGCCCTGTATGAAAAATTCTTATATCCATTTGCATCCCTCACATTGCTTTATGGCCAGATGCAGATGCACACGTCATTTATCGTAAATAATTAAAATTTGTTTTTTGATAGTTTTAATGCTTGGTTCTACAGTATTCAAAAAAAACTCTCTGGACTCTCTCTAGTAACAGAATGCTGCTATTACATCTGCTTTTTATCAATTAAAACGCAGCAACAACCCCCCCCCACCCCCCCAAACAAAAGACCTGCTCCTTATGCTTGTACCATCTCCGAGTTGCTGCAAATGGAAAATGGAAGCATAAGACACATCCCCTGCTATTTTGCATATTTAAATTAGAGAATTTCTCTCTCTCTCCCTCTCTCTCTCTCTCTCCCCCTCACCCCCGCACTCTCTCTCTCTCTCTCTCTCTCCATTCTCCCACTCACTTCATATTACTATGTTATATCAGTTTTGCCATATTCATTGCGCCATATCTATTGGCTTTTAGTATAATTATTTTACTATATGCCCTATCCACATAACCTCCATCCATGCTGACTGTTTTCTGCGTCACTACAGATTCATATTTCTGGTCACCTTAAGGATCTGACTAGTGTTGCACTATGGTCTTAACAGAATTGTAAATGTTCCAGTGTGTTAATGTTCTATTATTTGTTCAACTTTACTTCCTAAATTACTAGATCTTTACTTTATTCACTAGATAATCAGATACTGCTGTGTAATAGTGTTTTGAAGTTATATCTTTATTTTTATTATATTTGTACATGTTTTTATATTACAGTGATTGTCAGAGGACTCCCACCTACTCCTCTCCTGACAGGAATTTGGGTCACAATTTGTCCAATGACAGTGAACATGTTTCTGGAGAAACTAATTCTGCAGATTATACATTTTGCTTGGATGCCCCCAATATTAAACCATTGTCTAATGATAAACAAGAACAAAAACACAATTCAATCTTAGAAGATGATTTTGAAGTTGGATATCAGAATCATGAAGATGATTGGTCAACAGATAGAGAGTCTGAAATTTCCATTCCAGAAAGGTTTGTTTCATTGTAAAAAGTATATAACATTTCTCAAAATAATAAAATAAAAAGGATGTGACCTATTTGTAGGACATGGAATAAGATGTCTTATTATTCTTCGTATTGCCCTCCTACTGGTGGTCTGCTGTCACAAAGTGCTCTTTATTTACTGGTGATAAGATGTCTGTTTCATTAATTGTGATTGATTGATCAAAATATAATTGAAACAGCCACACAGATTATTCACAATATTTTGCGACATGGTTTTCATAAACAATATATAGCAGAAATAAACATTCGTCATATAAAAATAAGTCTACTCTAGAGGCATCGTCCTGCCTGAGAACCAGAATACAGTATGGCACAACCGTAACACAGCAGTATATATTACAACAGGCCGTAGTTTGCGTTCAGACAATCAAACTACTGAATGTTAAGACAAGGCTATAAACAGACAAAATGCTTTTTTGTTTTTAATTCAATAGATGATTCACCTAAGGTGCCCTAATCAGCACTTGCCTCTGAGTCATTTTATTCTGAACTTTAGAAAGGCTTCTCATACCCAAGCTGGATAACACCAGTTCATAAAAATCTTTTTCCAGTTGTCTTGAATTAACAAAAACTGTAATCCTTTGAAAATATATAAAAATATTGTACTGGAAGTTTTTAATGAATGCTCTGCTACATCAGTACATTTAATAGTTTAACATAAGATAGTAAATGGAACTAAGGTAGGGGAGATATAAAGAATAAACCATGTCTGACTTGGAAGTCAGACATGGTCAGTATATAGCAGTGATTTGGAAAATACCCAATTATATATAACTTTTTTGCTTTTATAATTTCTATGACTCTTTCTCTCCTATTTGCAGATATGAATTCCAGCCAATCTCTCCCCCAGCAGTGTGTGGAGCNGTTAGTCCAACAACATGTGCCACTTACTACAACACATCTGCAGCCAAGGCTGAGCTGCTCAACAAGATGAAGGAAATGCCTGGGGTGCAGGAGGAGTTGGGAGACACGCCTGGAGCCAAGGAAGAAGATGATGAACTGACTCATAAAAAGGTTGTAATTCAAGCTAAACTGAAATGTTTCAATGTATAAATGTGTTAATACAACTGTCCAAGAAAACAGTCATATGGCAAAAAGAGTTAATCATTATTTTATATGGATGTTTCGATACGAAATAGTGACAACAACAATTACTGATCTACTGAGCAAGTCTAGTAAAGTAATCTTAACTTCTTAATTCCTTAGGTCCTTTTTTTAGATAGATAGCTTCACATCTAAGCCACTGCTTAAAATTGAACTATGTATAGCTTTAATAATGGGTAATTTTCTGCTAAAATACCCAATGCCTCTGATGTAATATGCTTTGAGTATGCATGCTGATAATACAAGTAAAGCAATAGGGGGAACCATTTCTATGTATCAAAACTTTATTGACAACACTGCAATATGTAAAACAAACAAAAAAAACTGTGAGAATTAAAAGATATGAAATTAGAAGTAGAAATCATGGCATCTAGAGACTTCTCTTTATATATAAAAGGGCATATATTTTCTTATTTTAAAGAGCATAATGCTTTTACTACAATCACCAGCATGTCCAAGTTTTTAAAGCCAGTGGGGGCTTGCTGGGACCTTTGGGGTACCAATAGAGTATTGTAGTTTTATAATAATTAGAACAATTATTTTATTTTTAAAAATTTTTAAGTTTGTAAAAATTGTCTTGGTATGATTTTGAATTTGGTCAGTAAAGTCACTAAAATAATTTTGCTATAGAATAGTGATTGCTCCCAAACTATATGCATAAAAGGTAAAAAAAAATTACAGAACATAGACTCTATCCCTATGTGTTTGGTTTAACATTACTTTTGTAAAAATAATTAAATACCATATTTAAGTTGACATATAATACCTTTTAACAGATGCAGCTAATAGAAAGTATCAGCAGAAAGCTTTCAGTTCTCCATGAAGCCCAGCAAGGCCTACAGGAGGACATACATGCCAACTCAACCCTTGGGTTTGAGTTAGAGAACCTGCTTAAGAATGTTTGTAAACCCAATGAGTATGACAAGTTCCGAACCTTCATTGGGGACCTGGACAAAGTAGTAAACCTGCTGTTGTCCCTCTCTGGCCGTCTGAGCAGAGTGGAGAGTGCTTTGAGTTGTGAAGACCCAGAACCTTCCATGGATGAAAAGGTAACATAACTTTAAGTTTATATTCTTTACATTTACTAACATTGTTTCCAAGTAAAATAAATCTCTCTCAGTAGTTGTTTACTGTCAACAAACACAAACTGCTCTAACTAATGCCTTGTAAAAATATCTTCCCACAGGGAATTTCAAATTGCAACAATACCTTTTAATGCAATTATATCAAAGATGGTTGTTGGAAACATGAAAAATGCCCCAAAGTGTTTAACACATTGGTCATATATTCAAAGCATATCCCACCTATACTTTAAAATGGATTAAAAAATGACTTTTAAATCATTTTTGAACTGGAAACATTATACAACAAAGAATGGGATGCAGTTCCTAAACCAGGAATGTTGGGAGTCCTAGATGTCTATGACTAATATTTAAATGCTCTTCTGTTTGCTATAGTATATTCTGAGGACAGTTCTAGGTATCATTTAGACGTTCAGAGAAACTTGCAGTTGGGCCACAGAATGGCCAATTCTGTTTGTATATTATATAACACATAATTATCCTATTTTTATAAGAATATTTAGTTGTATTTGTATTTGCTCATTTTTAATATACATGGTTTTCTTTTAAAATCAGCTGAATCTGCTTGAGAAGAAGAAGCAACTGACTGATCAGTTGGAGGATGCAAAGGAATTAAAAGACCATGTGACATGGAGAGAGCAGGTGGTTCTAGAAGCTGTGTCCAAGTACCTGAATGAAGAGCAGCTCCAAGACTACCACCATTATGTGAAGATGACATCTGCTCTCATATTAGAACAGCGAGAACTAGAAGATAAGATAAGACTGGGAGAAGAACAATTGAGATGTCTTCGAGAGAGTCTAGTTTAAGAACCAAAGAAAATAGCAGACATAACAAGTCATAAAACTTCCAAATTTTGTTCCTAATACTTACCAAAGAAATCATTAAGGATATTTAAATGTGTATTATTTGAAACTTTAACATTGAGCCTTTATTGTTTTTAAATATTAAGCTATGCAAACATACATCTCATTTCTCTCAAGGTTTTTTTTTTATTTTGTTATTTTATAACTGGAATTGGATATTGTTCCCTACTTGTTATAAAACATGCAGTGGTTAAAATATGCAAGAGATTCCTCATGTATCTATTGTACAGTTCTCTGTTCTTGATTTGTGTAATAGAATAATAGCAGGATAAAGGGCTAATTTTTATTTATATTTTAATGTGGAATTTTGCAGCCAGTACTTAAATCCATTTTGTATTTTAATTAAGGTCTGTTGCTTCATTTATGTATTTGATGCTGGAAATGTAAGAAATTGGCTTGTATTAATATTGCAAAAAGAAATGCAAAATGTATATCTACTATAAATGTACTACATATAGAATAAGTGCCCTTAAATTTCCATTAACTGAAGACTTTGGACTTTATCCAGACCTGTGTTAGTCTGCTTATGCATTTTTATTGCTTGGTTAATGCGCACAGCAGATGTTACACTACAGAACCTATGGTTCCGTATCCTTTGAGATCTGTCCGACTGGGTGTGCCAGGAAATCACATACCTAAACCCTGGATAGACAAATCTACTTTTGTGCAGATCTGCTTTCGGAGGGAGGCAGATCTGTACTGAGCACTTGAGGAGGATTTATGGCCATGCACATATCCAAAATTCGCACATGAGAGGAGGGTTCACTTCCCTCTGTTATGCAGACATCTCCACACGTATGGAACATGCTCTTAAGTCTGGATCCACTCTTGTGATTAAAGTTATTTATAAAAGTCAATATCATCTTTAGCCATCCACCAATCAGTGTATATGTATAGAGAAGAAGTCTAACCAAATAATTTTTTTTGTTTATACAAATTTCTATTAACTGTTTACTTGATTGGCATATTTTGGCTGATATAATAACCCCTTTAAGTACCCCAATACATTTATGGATGTAACTACTTTGCTTTATTATAAGTGACTTCAAAACAGACCTTTATTTGTTAATAGGACTTAAATAATTTTGTAATTTTTATAACTTTTGTATGAAAAAGAGAATTTGGTAAAACAGTATTTTTTAAAATGTTTCCTTTAATTACTCGGGATTATGCCAAAGATACAATGAATCTAAATGTAATGCTAAAAAATAAGTCTTAAATATCATATTTTATTAAAAGAAAATATATTTTGCACATTGCCAGTTTGAACCCTCTTATGGCCTTTGAGAAGTTTGTATATATGCACTACAAGTATTGAAAATGTTAAAACTCTTGATTTTCAACGTTTTGTAGTCATTTTTTAGCTGCAGCTGTATGTTATTGTGATGAAAAGTCAGGAACCAGAGAAGAAAGAATTATTTGCTTCCAAGTTTACCAAAACATTAAATTGTGGTCCTTTATAATAGGACAAATTTATGCACAATGACTATGCATAATAATGTTTTTGTACACTGCAATAATATGGATCCCATAGTAAAAATCAAAGTAGTTTGGTCCTTGCATTGTTATACGTTATTAAAGATATGTATTTATGTTATGGATAATTGCGTAAACTGAAAGGTTGAGATTATACATTGGGAATATCTTAAAAGTCTATTGTGGTCTGTGATAAATAAATATCCTGGATGACACATCAGAATTTTTGTAAGTTAATGTTGGAATAATTGGGTTTTTCTCCTAAACTACTATTCACAACATTAGAGTTGTTACATGACAGCCATGGTATTTTAAACTTGTACAATTGGCTAAAAAATACCTTATGTTTTTTATAAACCTACAAGTGTTCATCTTCCACTGTACAGTTGAATAAGCATTGCCCTGATGTATCAGTGGTAAAAAGTGAGGTAAGAGCCATCTATCCTTTAAAAAATACAGTAACTTACCTTCTTACATTTAAATTATCTGGATAAACTACACTGAATAACTTTTATTTTGCAAGTGATTTTGTGAAATATCCATAAACCAGGAAAAAACTTTCCCCAGCGTTTTATGCCACATAATGATAATCAATCTTCTCTGTTTTATCTGCTATCTGTATTTTTTTTTACTACTTCTAAGTAAATTGAGTATTGATGTTTTAATGTATGGCAATACAGAATTGACTTGTTTATGGGTTCCCCTTCAACTGTATTAATAATCTTATGATATAGAACATTTTGTGTACTATGGTAAATATAACATTGGTGCTCTTGGTAACCTGAGTTTTATGTGTATTTATTTATTCTTTTTTATTGAATACATTTTGTGATTTTTTTTTTGTGTTTATCCAGAACAATACCATATGTAGCTTTTTTTAAAAAGAAAAACAATTTGTATCATACCTACCTTTGTTATACATGTATAGGAAGGTATTTGAATCTTATTTTGCTTATGTCTATTTGATACAACATATTACTCCCTATAGCTGACATATTATTATGCTTGTACACTAAAAGGAATCCTGTATTTATGGAACTGAATGTTAAAATATAAGTATTTTTTATTATACAATGAACATTTTAGCTGTATTTCTTCAGTCCATTTATACTTACAATTGCGTGGTTTCTAATTATTACCATCATTTACCTCAATTTTGTAAATTCAAAAGAAAATCACTGGTTTCCCATTTGTGTTCATGTGTTTCCACTTGTAAGTAAAATGTGATTTCCATCACAGAAACTGCACTATGACCACAAGAGGGTGGGGTTCTTATTACGATGTACTCTATGGGTCACATTCAACCCTGCGCAAAGACAGGAAAAAGCTGGTTGTGTGATAATAATAATCACCTCAGTTTTATAATGTAAACCTGCTGGCAGGGTCCCTTTCCCACCAATCCTGCCTCATACAAATTGTAAAGCACTACCGTAGTGGGTTGTCAGTTCCAGACCCTCCAACATGACCCATTCCACCAGGTACATAATACTCCGCTCCTGGGCTTTCAGCTGTCACTCACCTGGTTATAACGAACTAACTGATGTCTGAGTAAAGCAACAATGGTGGTTACCATAGTAACTGATTGCTGGAAGTTCCAGAACAGAGTATTATGTACCTGATGGAATGGGTCATGTTGGAGGGTCTGTAGTTCAGGAGCACGAGGCAGTGATCAGCATAAAGGAAGTAAATTCACAAAGTTCCACACTCACAGCTATATAGCAGTTGTCAGGTTACAGGTTCACCTAGGAAGAAAAGAGTCTCTGCTTCCAACACTGAGCGACACAGACCAAATTTACCTGGATATATAGGTGCCACATTTCTCACAGTCCTTTAATGCGATTATCTTTAACCTTTTTAGAGTCTTTTAAATGTCCTATTTAATTCAAATGTCCTTTCCTTTATTTGTTTCTCTCTTCACTCCTCTGATTTTGTAATTTGTAATCCAACACCCAAAAAATAAAAAGACATGCAACTGTGTAATACGTTCAAAATAAAACATCCTTATTTCTTTTTTGCACTCATATACTATTCTTTATGCATCATCATATATCGTAATGGTTGAGTACATCCAATGAACTTCACCCCCTCCAATTCACTTCAATTCTTCAAATCAGTAGTTAACACGGGAAAAACAGAACATACACAAACGCACCCCGTGTAGAACGTTCCACTTTTCCTGCCTCGTCTGACCACGCTGACTATACTTACAGTGTATTTTGAGGTATTTGCTTATTAATCAATCAAAGTAGCCTAATTTCAGCCGATAACCTTGTATTCTTCACTCTAGGCAATCTCGTTCCTGCCCTCTCTCGTTCTTTCATCCAAATTTGACACTAGGAGTCAGACAAAAGCAGAAACCATCACCTTGTGCAGTCTATCCCACCTCTATTTCCTCCTTTTATAATGAATATACTCNTAGAGCCTCCTCTTGAGAGATTGCATGTATTAAGTAAAAAGACCAATTTGGACTCCTTCCTCCCTCTCCGTTTGAAAACCAGCGATCAGAAAAAAGAAATAAAATACTCTTTGTGGATTGGTTGCTATGGGCAACATCCCCATTGTTCAATCTCCCTGCTTAGTAAATTTAGGACTATATCTCAATACCAAAGAGTAGCACTCAATTTGCTAAGATTAAGAGCCCCCAGAAACATACATATACACATAATTGTCCACCAATTTTACACTTTTTGATTGGGTTGCTATCTTTAGTTAACCATCTTCCCCTTATTCTACAATTGCCCACCCATCCTCCTTCCCAAATCAGACAGCAATGAAAGAGGCTACTTATCCATTCATTGGTGATAAAAAACATTTTACAAATATGGATCGCTTCTAATCCCCCTTCGCCTTTCAATGTTCAAATTGTCTCATATGTTGTGTGGATTAGGTCGANACCCTCCTGGACAAAGAAACAAATGTGGGCAAGAACTTTTTGGTTTGGGAAACAAATATAGAACATTTTCCAAATTGTCCAAATGCAAATATTCCATAATCCAAGCCATGCTGATTGTTATGAAACAATAATACATGGACATGACCTAGTTAATTTTCTTATATCGCCCCTCTCCACTTACAAGCACTGTACTGTTTGATACATACAGAAATACAATACAATAAGAACTATCTTCAAAATGCATATTTGCAAACTGAAAAAAAAAAACTTCCAGAAGAAAGACTGTGTTCTAAATTTACTAAGCAGGGAGATGGAAAAGTGGGGATGTTTCCCATAGCAACCANTCAGATGCAAGCTCTCTGTTACATACTGGAGAATGTAAGCTTGAATCTGATTGCAATGGGCAGCATGACCATTTTTCAATCCTCCTGAAAATCTCCCTGGTGTGTAAATTTAGGCCTGTGGTTACTTTAGAAC
>JABWIB010003859.1:22846-34079 GCA_016617825.1 Platyplectrum ornatum
ATATATATCTATCACTATATATATATATATATATATATATATATATATATATATATCTATAACACACACAAGCACTCGAACATTACACCATTACCTATCTCTACACCGGAGCGCCGGCATGTGATGCATAGAAAACAGTCATTAAGATAAGTGTAACACTTGCCCAGTGACTAAAACATGACTGAGCGCGGCTGCACCGAGCAGTGACGGGTTATTTTGGAAGAAAAAGGACTTTTAACCGTTCGATAACCTTAGTCCCAAATACCGTCCAGATTGTTGCATATAAAAATATATTACAAAGCGTCCCGGAAAGCGTATCGGAAGTCTATTCTTTACTGCTCTGGTGGTTTGCAATAGTGTGAAAGCTGCAGAGCATATAATATATATATATATATATATATATATAATATATATATATATATATATATATATATATATATATATATGGCAAAGCTGTCTCCTCTGCTACTTAAATTAAGGGTAGGTGCTCCCCCTTTCCTTCCTGTGAGGGCTTTCTGCAATGGCTGACTCCTTTCTCTGCTCCGAACGTGGCCAGAAGGGGGCGCAATATGGAGGGGGGAGCTTTTATTTTAACGCCACTGATGGCCGGTTACTGACAGGGCATCGCCGGGAGCGTGACGCTGCAGCTGACCAACCGCGCTAGATCTGTGGACAAAAGAGAAGCAGCTTCAGTATGACCTGCGCTAATGTCCGACCGCCCCCCGCGGGTCTTACACACATCACCAGACTACGGCCGCGCGGGTCAGGTTCCCCGTTTATGTCACGTCTAACCCTGGACCTCTGGACGAGACGACCTGGTTACTCCCATCCGGCTCTCCTGTGTATATCCCACCCCCGGTATCATAAGGCATTAACTAACGTAACACTGCGAATAGCCAATAGTCAGATACGTGTCCCCGCGACTGCTCCTTACTGGTTAGTCGCAATGTCAAGTACTGGTGTCAGGGTCACAGTGAGGGTAAGAGACAGGAAGGGGTTAATGTGACAGTGTCAGGGTAATATTGAGGGAGGGGGGAGCAGGGGTAAGGGGGTAACAGGCTAGTCTCAGGGTTAAAATGAAGGTTAGTGGGGGGTAAGGGGCAGAAAGGAGTGAAGTGCCACCAGTGTCATAGTTAAGGTGGATGAAGGGGTAGGAAGGGATTAAGTGTTTGGGTCATAGTAAGGGGGGGGGCTGGAGTCTGTGAGGGTAGAGGGAGGGTTCAGGGGCAGGAAGGGGTTAATAGATATAGTGTAGGGGGTCATAGCGAGGGGGTAGGGGGCTGGTCTCATAGTGAGGTGGAAAGGAATTTGGGATTGGGGCAATGAGGGCTGAGTGGTACGTGATCTGGATCCATAGACGGGGTAACGACCACCCACCAAAAATAGGTTGAGACCCCCTGCAGCACATGACACAAACTACACGAGTCAATGTCCTGCATTGTCCCTTATTCCAGTACCTGACGCTGCTCCTAATCCTGGTATAACCCGGATATAGTAGTGGATTTAGTATAGATCCCCCCCCACCTCATGCATCAGTATTGGTTTTATAGAGTGTAAACTCTTTGAGCAAGTTAGTCATGTTAAAATATCCAGCTTATTAACTCCTTGTATACCGCGGAGGTGTGAGATGGCGGCACACACACACACACACACATAGGGTCAGCGCCTCTCACCTTCTTTAGTCGACATGGGTCCCCTGCGCCGCAGGCTCCTGTCCAGTAACTGGTGGGTGCGCGTGGGGCTGGCTCCAGCCATTAGCCGGGCCGTGGCTTCATGAAGGAAAACCTGGGGGTGGAGGAGGAGGAGCGCGTTATCACAACCCCCGTCTATAAAGGAACCAATCACATCCTGTGCTTTTCAGTTGTGTCGATGTATCATCAGGCTCCTGTGGCAGGAGCCTGATGATACATCGACACAACTGAAAAGCACAGGATGGAATAGAGAAGCAGTATTGTGCACTGCAGTAGTCGCACTCAATGGTTAAAGTTGCATGAAGGTGGGAAAACCATATTGTCAGCAGGTATATAGCCGGCAACCCCTTCCCATACACTCACCCTGCGCATGGCGGGCCGGAAATACTGCGCCAATCTGCGCAAACTGCTGAGGTCCAGCTGGAACCCCCGGAGCTCCTGCGGGGGCGCTGGGTGGACCAGGTTCGGGGGCTGCCCGGGGGAGTTCTGCTGCTGCTGCCAGATGTTTGTCCGGGTCACCAGCAGGAGGTCGCACATGAGAAGCTGCACGGCCTGCAGGAGGAGAAGATAGGACAGGTCACCCAGGGAAATGTCATGTATGTCCAACACACTCATCAGTATCTGTATATGCCGAGCGCGGATGCAGGGCACTATGGCGAGCGCCGATGCAGGGCAATACGCCGAGTGCCGATGCAGGGCACTGAGCCAACCGTTGATGCAGGCCACTATGCCGAGTGCCGATACAGGCCACTATGGTGAGCACCGATGCAGGGCACTGTGCCGAGCGTGGATGCAGGCCACTATGCCGAGTGCCGATACAGGGCACTACGCCGAGCGCCGATGCAGGGCACTATGCCGAGTGCCGATGCAGGGCACTACGCCGAGCGCCGATGCAGGACACTATGCCAAGCTCCGATGCAGGACACTATGCCGAGCGCCGATGCAGGGCACTAAGCCAAGCGTTGATGCAGGGCACTAAGCCGAGTGCAGGACACTATGCCGAGCTCCGATGCAGGACACTATGCCGAGCTCCGATGCAGGCCTTGCTATGAGTACCTGCAGCATGCCAGCAGCAGTCACCCCTCTCCTGGTATAGTTGATGGTCCCGCCAGGGGTCGTAGGTCCGGCGCTGCCTCTGTGTTGCACTGCAGACACATTGCACATAGGGAATAGAACATGCAATGCAACTACAATGCACCACGGCCACAGCGATGTCAGGCGGCACCCCCTGCTGCCTGGAGGAAGCACAGACGGCTCCTGTCTTTCCGCTCACCTTATCCACGTTGCTGTTGCTGGAAGGACTGGAGTTGAGGCTGTCCCGCAGGTAGCCGCTGGCCCTCTCACACTGGCCCAGGCTGACCTGAGCGCTGTCCTGCTTCCCCAGCAGAGTCCGCACGGCTTTGAAGGCGTAAAGAGCAGCTTTGGGCAGCGTGTTCCTGGTTCAAAAGAAGCGACACACACAACATGAGACACGATACACCTACACATCCGTCTACAGGCGTTATATTATATTATATTATATTATAAAGCTCCGACCCCTCCAATGATTGGCTGCACGTTCACTCACTCTAAGTCATGTAGCGCTTTCGGCATATATTCCACCACCGGGTACAATCGCTGCGCAGCTTCATCGTCTCCTTGCAGCCAGTTAATGGCCACGATAATGATAGAAGCCCACCATTTGGCCACGGGGTCTGTTCCTGGGTGGGAGGTAAGTAAGAGGTGGTTATATAGAGACAGGACACTGGTCTATTCATGTGTATCCCGTGCATTGTGACGGTCTGGCCACCAGGGGGCAGCAAATCTAGAGAATGTTATTTAAGGTGTATTATGCCAATGAGTTCAGGTTACATACACCGGACCATGTACACTACACATGGCATTGACCTGCGCCCGTGTAGCTCACCTGTGATGGCCGCCATGCTGGAGCTGATGGAGAAGGTGTGATTGGGGACCCCGGCAGCGTCCGAGCAGCCGTTCAGCAGCTGCAGGTATTCCAGGGCATCTGAGAACTCGCTACAGGGGGGGCGAAACGCGACAGTCAGTAAGTTATCTCACACAGGGAGAAACTGGATGATGTGATCACTGAGTAAACATATCACGATCACAGCCACAAAGGCCAGGCTCATGGCCTCTCAACGCGCTGAACCCAGAGGAAAGCACTACTGGGAGCGAAACGCGTGTCTCAGCTAAGACACAGCAGAGCACTTCCCATAAATATATATATATATATATATATATATATATATATATATATATATATATATATGCTCCGTACAGACGACAGAAACCCAAACAGGAAGTGGACTCACCCCTCCCCCTCGGGCAGGGGCTTGGTTTGTTCCGGTTGTGCCACGCAATACAGCGCCTTCTCCAGTAGGTGCTCACGGAAAGCTTGCGTCACCTGCGCCAGCGGGTCCACTATGGTCCAACACAAAAACACACATCGATGCCAATACGAGTTCATTCAATCGGATCCCCTCCCAGCGCGCCCAGGATTAGCAAGGTGGCGTAGCCCATGTTACCTGCGCTGCCCGCTATGCTGTATATGGTATCCTTGGGGGAGCTCCTCACGCTCCAGTCTCCATCGACAAAGAAACGGTGGCCGAGAGGGTGGCACAGCCACTGCATGGCGGGAGGGATGGCCACGCTCTGCGCCAGGCACACCTGGCGGGCGCTGCACAGGAAGAAGCGCTGTGGAGAGAGAGCGGGTAACGCGGTCAGTGGCTGGCGCCCCGTGGCGCTACGTTATACTTTAAGTGGCCAATGATTCGCGTGGCACAAGATGGCGCCACACAGTTCTTACCGCCAGGAAGTGGAAGCGGCGGTGCAAACTGGCTTTGACGCGCAGCGCCGCCCCCACGTAGATCTCCGCCAGCGTGGCCACTGAGATGGTGTTCCCCGCACAGTCGGCCAGGTTGACCGCACTCAGCGCCATGTTGATGGCGGACAGGTGACCTCCCACGTGCTTCCCTAGAGAAGAAACAAAAGCTTCACTAAAAGAGTAGTTGATAAGTAGAATGGCCTCCCATCTGAGGTGGTAAAGGCTATCTAATCTTATTACCTCCCATGCTTACCCGTCATGTGGAGCTGGTGCAGGCGGTGGTAAACCAGTGCGGCCTCCCTGCAGCTCTTCCGCACGTCGTCCTTCAGCTGGTGGTCCCTGCGGAAGCCCCCGGCCCGCGCGGCCAGCCAGCGGCCCACCCACAGCCGCTGCAACACGTAGCGGATGACGCTCCACATCAGGCTGCAGACCAGGTCAAAGTTGGAGGTGGGCAGGGGTCTCCCTAGCGCCTTCAGGGCTTTCCAGAGGTGAAGCGAGGCCTGGGCAAAGTCCCCCTGGAATGAGCAAGTGCCGATATTATTCTACGTGTCCCGGGTGGGCCACGGAACCGCCATGCATCAATTCTATGGAGGCGGCCATTTTGGTGATTAGTTACTAAAGGTCAGAGGTCAGAGCGTACCCGTGACAGGTCAACATCGGCTTGCTTGCGGTGACACCAGAAAAGGACAGAAGACTCCGAGTGCAGCCGGGTGACCGGCTCGCCGTAGATGAAGAGTCGGATGAAGACGGCCAAGACGATGATGAGGTTTATTGGCCAGAGGAGAGCGGAGGGAGAGAACCAGCTGAACCACGAGGGCGCCTCTGCAGGAGAGATACAGCCATTACACCTCAGCGTCATATCCCGCCATGGCCGCTATGCCAGACCCCGGCGTCAGCTGTGGGACTCACCCGTGGAGCCCGTCTCCAGCATGTTTCTGCCGCTGCCGTGGAACTTGTCGCTTCCAAGATCCGGGCCCTTGGATCCCCCCATCAGGAACGACAGGGGGTTAAAGGAGAGACAGAGGAAGACGAAGACGCAGAGCGCCATGCGAGAGCGGTCCAGCATCCCGCTATTGGGGGGAGAGGGCTGCTCCTGCTTCACCTCTACCTGGAGGATGAGAGACAGCAACGGGTCCAAGTGAGCGAGTATGTCCGAGAGGACAAGTGAATAAGAGTAAGCTAGAATGAGAGTGCCCACCAGAGAGGAGAGAGAGTGCATGAACGAGAGAGTACGCGAACACGAGAGAGATGAGAGTGCGCAAACACGAGAGAGGCGAGACTGCATGAACACGAGAGAGGAGGGAGAGAATGCATGAACACGAGAGAGGAGGGAGAGAGTGCATGAACGAGAGAGACGAGAGTGCGCAAACACGAGAGAGGTGAGAGTGCGCAAACACGAGAGAGGCGAGACTGCATGAACACGAGAGAGGAGGGAGAGAATGCATGAACACGAGAGAGGAGGGAGAGAGTGCATGAACGAGAGAGACGAGAGTGCGCAAACACGAGAGAGGTGAGAGTGCGCAAACACGAGAGAGGCGAGACTGCATGAACACGACAGAGGAGGGAGAGAGTGCATGAACACGAGAGAGGAGGGAGAGAATGCATGAACACGAGAGAGGAGAGAGAGTGCATGAACGAGAGAGTATACAAACACGAGAGAGGCAAGAGTGAGCAAACACGAGAGAGGTGAGAGTGCATGAACACGAGAGAGGAGGGAGAGAATGCATGAACACGAGAGGAGAGAGAGTGCATGAACACGAGAGAAGAGAGACAGTGCATGAACGAGAGAGTATACAAACACGAGAGAGGCAAGAGTGAGCAAACACGAGAGAGGTGAGAGTGCGTACACGAGAGAGGAGGGAGAGAGTTCATGAACACGAGAGAGGAGAGAGAGTGCATGAACACGAGAGAGGAGAGAGAGTGCATGAACGTGAGAGTACGCGAACACGAAAGAGTGCATGAACACGAGAGAGGAGAGAGTGCGCAAACAAGAGAGACGAGAGTGCATAAACACGAGAGAGGAGAGAGTGCATGAACACGAGAGACGAGAGAGAGTGCATAAATACGAGAGAGGAGAGAGAGTGCATAAACACGAGAGAGGAGAGAGAGTGCATGAACGAGAGAGGAGGGAGAGTGCATGAACGTGAGAGTACGCGAACACGAAAGAGTGCATGAACACGAGAGAGGAGAGAGTGCGCATACAAGAGAGACGAGAGTGCATAAACACGAGAGAGGAGAGAATGCATGAACACCATAGAGGAGAGAGTGCATAAACACAAGAGACGAGAGAGAGTGCATAAATACGAGAGAGGAGAGAGAGTGCATAAACACGAGAGAGGAGAGAGAGTGCATGAACACCAGAGAGGAGAGAGAGAGACAGAGAGGAGAGAGAGAGAGAGAGAGAGAGAGAGAGAGAGAGTTATGACCTTGGCCTCGTCACAGAAGGGGCTGTCAGGCTCGGAGTCGCTGTGACACTGGGAGAGGGGGCTCCCGCTGTGAGATGGGGATCCCGCGTCTGATGGAGGTGGAGTGGGCACGTCCATCATCTCTGTTTTTACGCCGTCCATGTTCACCCCAGTACTGGCCACGAGATCCTTCAAAGTGTCTAATGAGGAAGAAATAAAAACACAACTTACTAACCCAGCCCACCAGCTCTATCCACACAGACACCGGATCTCACTTCATCCACGCGCAGCCGAGGAAGACATTTTGTTGGCTTGAGTATGTCTCATCGCGTCTGTAAACTGACAGATACTGGTTACGCCAACAAAATGGCCGCCACTGCCGCGAATAGCGGAACAGCACAATGGATTTCTTACGGTTTTTCTGAGCGGCCATTTTGAGCATAATGTTCTCCTGTTTGAGCTTCACGTTGGTTTGCTGCAAATAGCGAATGTAGTCAATCGCCTTCTTCAGAATGGAGGATTTGTTCAGCTGCGGACAGAAAGGGGCAAGGCGCTTTAATTTCCGTATGTAGAGTTGGTTTAGAGTAAATAAAGCTCCTGAACTAGTTTACAATAAGCCAACACGAGGAGGGAATGTCACTCAGCGCTTACTTATTACTCCTCATGCTGATCATGAATGGATCTCCACTCACCTTGGCTTCTGTTCCCACCACCAGATCCTTCAGCTCGATAATCTTATCGTTGATGGACGACCTGTAGCGCTTCTCTATGGCGTTGTGCGCCGTGCGCTTCTCCCCTTTGCTGTTCAGCATGGCCATCTTGCCGTTGGAGTTGATGCGGTTTATGGGCAGTTTGTCCGGGTCCACCATGACGGTGGTTAAGATGGTTCCTCCGCTCACCAGGGTCTACAAGGAAGAGCACAACGTTTCAGAGAACAAAATGGCCGCCGCCTCTGGCTTTCGCGGCATCGGGTGCCCATAATGATCAATTTGGACTTGGCGTAACTACTAACGATGACAATACTTGGAAGACGCACAGGATGGCATACACATCTATACAGATAATGGGCTCGGGCCTGTAAGCGCAGCAGCTGCAGAGCCGACTCCCACCAGTATATAGCTAATGAACGCATAGACTGATCTCAAACCTACCTTACCATATCCACACCGTCCTTATATATTAGGGCCGGTACTCGTGCTTATAAAGCTACCTTAAGCATTCCATATTTTTGGCCCAAAGAAGGGAAGGGGCTTGGCTGTGACTTGCGCTTGGGCGGAGTTATGGCTTATTTGTCACACTAACTCCGCCCCCGAGGGGTTTAGGCAGGGGGATTTCTTGGCACAACCCATTGAGCGAATCCCATAGCATATGGAATGGTGATAAATGAGGAAACAGCTCCAGGAATTTTAAGCGTCTGATGGCGAAACACAAACTAGCGATCAGTCTCCATTCGCTGCCTCTCACCGGCATTTGAATCGGTGTTGTCCGGATGGTGGTGTTGGTTGGTGTCGTGTTGATTCCAGACATTATAGCCGCATCGGTCTTGACGGCAGTAAACAGCAACGAATCAGCTTTGATGAAATGAGGCTGAAGAAGAACCTGTCCCAGAGAGAAACAGCGTTAGTACCGGGCCCATCAGACGGAGGCGTCACCGATAGCGGCACAGCGAGACGCCACTCACCTGTTGGATTTGCGGGGTGACGGGAGCCGCGTTGCTTGTGGTGGTCAGGAACTGCTGGGGGGAGATGTTCTGAGCGGGGATTGTCAGATGCTGCTGTATGGTGGGTGAAGAGTGGGTCTGCATAGGCTGAGGAGAAACGTTCTGCAGCGGCTGGCTCACCACGCACTGCAGCGGCTGGCTTGCAACGCTCTGCAGGGGCTGGCCTGAGAGGCTCTGCGGGGGCTGGCTTGCTGCGTTCGGCTGAGATGCCACACTCTGTGGAGCTGCAACAAGGACGCAAATAGCGTTAATACATATTATATTGTAACTAGAAACCTATAGTGACATACACATATTGTAAATCAGGAAATAGCCGGATTACCCAGAAGGCAAATGAGGCAGATGCCCAAAGGCACCCGAACAAAGGGCCACGCGCGTAAACGGTGGCCGCATCAGATCACAAATGTGGAGGGGTCATTCAGATAAGCAGTATTGGTTATGGGGCTCTAGTGTCTATGGGAAGGTTCTAGACTTCTCTGTGATCCTAATGTACCTGTATAAGTGTTCGGATCTTGAAATCCCGGGACAGGGTGCGGGCTGTACTTCGGCTGCGCCTGCGTCACCATAGTCTGGCCAAACGGCATGCTCTGCAGCGGCTGCGGAGCGGGGACGGGCTGGAGCTTGGGTTGGGTGTGCGGCGGCGAGGTGCACACTTGCATGGGCTCGTCCTTGCATACGTTCATCGGCCCGCCGCTCGTCTTCAGCTTGTCCTGAGGCGGGGGCGGCAGCGCTGGCTGGATTGGGAAGACGGCCCCGGAGGAGTGGTACAGTTTAATGGGCGTAGGGTTGGCGGGAGCCGCCAGTAACCCCTCAAGGGAGCTAAGTGCTGCGCCCCCGGCAAGATCCACATTCGGGGCAACATCTTGGGGAGGAGCGCTGACTGGTCCGAACGGGCCGTCGAAAAACCCAAAGTCGTTGTCGTTGTTGTGGATCAGCTGGAGCATATCTGGAGGGCGAGAAGAACACAAGACATCAATACATCATCATATAATATATGGATGACAGACATTTCTGACAGGAATTTCTGCTCAGATCTTCCCCTTATCGCCACTTTACCTCACGTACATTCATAGACTCATGAAACGTACACATAGGTCAACAAAATACCAATTATAGTGTTACATATAGCAGACACTCCAACATGACCCAATCCACCAGGTACATAATAGTCTGTTCCTGAGCTTCCAGCAATCAGTTACTATGGTAACCACCTGTGTTGAAGGGAAAACTGTTTTATAAGCCAGTTGGAAGCTCAGGAGCGGAGTATTATGTACCTGGTGGAATGGGTCATGTTGATATAAGTGTCTCTGTGAACTATAAGCATATTACTAAGATTAAAATAACATGTGGTCATCACGGATATGAAGCAATGTTCATTTTGACTATAAATGCTTGTGTATCAAGTGTGAGGGAAACGGCAATGATTCCTAGTAAACAATGGTTCAGGTGTCAAAATGGCCGCCACCATCGTGTTTATTAAAGGAATCTCCACAGAACAGGATTAAGACCTTATCACACGGTCACATGATCTTTAGAAACACCCCAATAATGTTTGGGGAGGGGAAAACTATTACATTTTTTGAAAACAATATTTACAAATGTTAGACAACAACAACAACAAAAACATAGCTTGTCGAGACAAACTGGGAGGCGGGAGGACGGCCATATAATCACCCAAAAGCGGGACTATCCCGCCGAAATCGGGACACTTGGGAGGTATGCGAATTCTGGCCATTGTCCGATTCTTGAGGCAGTGATTACATGGAATGTACTACCTCAAGCCCTGATCGTTACTATGGATGGGCGGGCTTGACTATATCAAGCTCCACCCACCCATAGTAACTCTGAATAGAAGGGGAGGAGCTTCGCATGTGATTTGCATACACCTAATTCTGCGTGGTCATATAAAAGATTTTAGGTGACTGAACGGAATTCGATTCATATAAAGTATCCTAGAGACCCATTCCCGCTAATCCCAGTAATCCGCTCTCCATTACAAAACACTAATTCACAGGTAAACGAACAGGAGAAAAAACAGGGACTAAGCTCACAAAACTGGGACAAGATAAACCAGACACTGGAGGCTGATCTATCTGCACCTCAGCAAAATGGTGGTTATTCACTATTCACGCTGCATAGACAGAATTAGAGTTTACAAGTGACTTTGTGCAGCTCAACTCTATAGTACAGTAAAGCAGTGCTGTGTGTTATCAGCGAAATATTCTTCCTGCAGGCAAAATACATTAAAATAAATCTCCACCTTTAACAATATGACTTTGTGCAGGTGCCCCTTCCCGCCCCCCGTGTTTGCAGTTAACTCAACTCTAATTGTATTGGGTGTATACATTATATTTTAGGATATTTTAGACCAGATGAGTTTTTGATACAGCACACACATGTATAGCTTGGAGCAGAGAAGAGACACTAACATGTCACACACCATACACACACACACACCAGAGGAACTACACATGTATAGCTTGGAGCAGAGAAGAGACACTAACATGTCACACACTATACACACACACACACCAGAGGAACTACACATGTATAGCTTGGAGCAGAGAAGAGACACTAACATGTCACACACCAT
>JABWIB010003860.1:15753-26376 GCA_016617825.1 Platyplectrum ornatum
CATTTTTGTATCCATTGTATGGCAAAATTCGTCACCGCGATATCCCATTGACGATCTGTAAACGTCAATCAAAATGACTAAAAAATACACATTCGTAAGCAATATCGTCAGCCACTGACAAAATCTTAAATTCGTCAGTTAGTGAATTCCCCCCGTAGTGTTATATGACACTTTATACTACACAGAGCAACCTTTTCATTAGGTTGCTGTCACAGATGAGAGAAGCAGAGGAAAGACTGCAAAGGTAAGTAAAGTTAAAGGGATAGCTGAAGACACACTTGAGTTTGAAGGCTGGAGACACAGCCACGCCCCCCAATGGTGTGGACACACCCTTTACTGGCTTACTTTTAATAATTAACAATAGAGGGACCCCAATAGTTATAGTTCTGGAACCTAGAATTTCTCTGGGCACCCCTAGTAATGCACAGACCCATTTCATTATGTGGCATGGGGTTGGGGTAGTATTTAAACTGTACAGTGTGGGTGTGCTAATACCCTCCACTTTACCCTCAGCTAATACCCCTAAAAGCTTTACTCCTGTTAGGGGTCTGCTCTTGGATTGCCCCTCACCCACCGCTGATCTGAGGATCCCTTCCTCCGATATTATTTTAATTACAGATTTTCTCTCTCATCCAGTGCTCTAGTTGGCATTAAATCTTCTTTTCTTCTTACCGGCGTTGTGTAGACTTTAAGACGAATTCATTCCTGGCCTTTATTGGATTAGCTGCAATGCTGTTTTATTTATGTGCTGTTGGTGAGAGGGAAATGGTAAAACATGCATTAGCAATTCAGACAGAAAATGAAAGTTGGCATGGGGTTAGCTCTGTGTGGGGTAATTTATGCTCCGCTAGGAAAGTTGATAATTGAGGGTTTTGCAAAAAGAAATAAGAGTCAAGTGAAAACTTAAAATGAAAACGGAATTATAAAATGGCACTTATTACATGAAATCTACAATATGCATTCATACGATTAGAATCAGATTACACTGCAGCCTGCAGGATGGTTACAAGACTTTAAGAGCAATCGTTACCATGAACCAGATCCAGAGATAGAATATAAGAGCAAACAGGTGGGTAAAACCATGCTGGAATTGCAGGGGAGGAAAATTGCATCCAAAGAATTGAGAGATGTTTACTAGCCCAAGTGTAATAACAGTGTAACAGTAATGCTGCTCAGTATCCGTGTGCAACATGCAACAATAAAGTATTACCCAGGGGTAACTCTCACCCCCTGACACTCATCATGGTATTATCCAGGTGTAACTCTCACCCTCTGACACTCATCATGGTATTACCCAGGTGTAACTCTCACACCCCTGACACTCATCATGGTATTACCCAGGTGCAACTCTTATCCACCTGACACTCATCATGGTATTACACAGGTGTAACTCTCACCCCCTGACACTCATCATGGTATTACCCAGGTGTAAAACTCACCCCCTGACACTCATCATGATATTACCCAGGTGTAACTCTCACCCCCTGACACTCATCATGGTATTACCCAGCTTTAACTCTCACATCCTGACACTCATCATGGGGTGTAACTCTAACCCCCCTGACACTCATCATGGTATTACCCAGCTTTAACTCTCACCCCCCTGACATTGCCATAGTATAACCCAAGTGTAACTTTTCATCTACATTCTATGAGTCTATTTTATATGTTCTTTTGTACTTGTTACATGATGAAAAGTAAATGTTTGTGTTGATTAAAACATGATAAGATATTTGTATTGACATTTTAAAGTGTTATACTGTGTTATACTTTGCTGTTTGCTCTGTTGTTGCCAGAACTTGTTTGCCTCCAAAAGGATCAATTCTAAATTATTTTAAGTTGACAACAAAGTGACTATAGACGTGACGTCGGAATATTCGCGTGATTGAGATATTTCATTAACAGTTCCCTGAGCAAGGTACTAACCCTGAGAAACACTTCTTTGTCAAGCACCAGTCAAAGCAAAATTACTAAACAGTAAAAAAAACTATTGCGAATCTCATTTTATTAAATCCCATTTAAAACAATAAATAAATGAGGGCCCGGATACATGAGGCCCCCTGGTTGGGTTTAAAAGGTTAAAAGTACGTCAGAGGAGAAAGGAAGGAACTGGGTCAATGTTACAGGTTTGGGGAGGTAATAGGGTGATAAAAGATACAGCTATATGTGGACATTTCCTGGGATTGCATGCCTGGCGCATGCTCGGGCGACAACAAGCATTGCTGGAGCCTGATAGGTGTTTCAGCGCATGTACATGGCGTGACGGTTCTGTGATAGGACAATTCGCCTGAGGAGAACAGTATATAAGGGAACCGTCATGTGTTGGTGGTCTGGTTTGATTCCATCAGGCGGTGCTGCTGATGGAGGGGAGATCTTTAGATGGAGAACATCATAGAACTTTCGAGAACGGGAAGGTTGCAATGAAGCAAAGGACTACCGCCTGTCACTGTTCCTGAGACTTGGCGTAAGCCTGTTATTGAGTTGCAAGAGGGACTAGCAAGAGGGACTAGCAAAAGAGGTGGTGGCAACCAGTCATGCAGTGGTCCTCGAGACACAAACAGGCCTAACTGGAGGCTGATGCGGAGAGGGAGTGGAAACAATGCTCTACGGTGGAGGGCCTTGAACTTAACTCTTCCCTGAACCTCGCAAAGGAGGGATGACCGCTATGTCCTCTATGCCAACTGCCAACTGACTTATTATCAACATTCTGGCCGGTTGCTCGCCCTGTTATCCTGCTATAGGAGGAAGTTCTTGAGAGGCCATCAGACTCTCTCCGGACACTGCTGCCAGCGTGCAAGCACCCTTCCCCAGCAGGCATCCCTGTGTGAGGACAAATCGCCACAAAGGAAAGGGCCGGAGGAGGCCCACCGGTTTGAAGCAAGGTGCTGGCTGTAGAACTAAGCAGCATGACCCGGGAGAAGGCTACAGAAGCTGTACAGCAAAGCCAGGTAACCGCTGCCAATAACTCCTCGTCCACCCAGTCCGGGGAATCACCAGCCGCCAGGGAGAGTGTTGAAACCCGGGTACCCTCAACGGAAATGTAAACACCCAGGGGTATATTTACTAAGCGGTGAGATTGCAGTGAGATTGAAAAGTGGAGATGTTGCCCATAGCGACCAGATTTGAGTTCACATTCTCCAGTGTGTAAAATGAAACTGAGAGCTTGAATCTGATTGGTCGCTAAGGGCAACATCACCACTTTTCACTCTCACTGCAATCTCGCCGTATAGTAAGTATACCCCCCAGTAAGTATACCCCCCAAAAGTGGGTGAGTCACTCCATCAACACTCTCCGGCTCGCTTGAAAGGCCATGAATAATCTGGCTAGTCTTGCCAGGACGGATTAAGGGACTGTAGATAGATTACATTATTCTGTTGATATATTCACAATGTTGATATATTCACAACTGTTTATCTTGTGTATTTTGTCATTGTGTAAGACATGACAAAGACGGAGGTCTGTAGAAGCTTGGATATACCTTGTGGTGCCAGTTGATATAATTTGTGCCTTTAAAATCAAGTCTCCAAAATGACTGCGTTTATAAGAAGGTGGCCACCATTCAAATGTTTCTAATTAACTCGGTGCCGGCCATAAAGAAAATTTACACATCTGTGTATCTCCTTAATCAATAAATTTATACCATGATGTTGTTTAGAAAATAATTCCAGAGGAACAGGTTATGACCCATGAAATGGATAACGCTGGGCTGTCTATTCATTTTAATGGGTTGTTGCATTTAATACATAATCTATGTCCTAGAATATTAACTTGGTGTATTCCCTACTTAGTTCTTTTTAATGATCTTAATTGGGTTTTGCTGAAACTTAAACAGTCATT
Organism: Platyplectrum ornatum; assembly: GCA_016617825.1. Classification (NCBI taxonomy): domain Eukaryota; kingdom Metazoa; phylum Chordata; class Amphibia; order Anura; family Limnodynastidae; genus Platyplectrum; species Platyplectrum ornatum. The sequence continues at coordinate 19,591 of JABWIB010003860.1, forward strand.
GTACGACTTCTGATTCAGTTACAGTGTGTTGGCAAAGATAATAATCTGTGAAACAAGATGATTTTCATGGAGCAGATGCCCGCGGGCTCCGATCAGTGGGGGACTGGCAACATTTACTCTGTTTTGGCCAGAGCCATTGAGCCTTATGTAGATTATTAGAGCGACTGACTTGTGCGGGTTGGTCAGACGGCAATAATTCATGAGCCCTCACTGTGAGAGATAAACAGAATGTTATAAGTACTGAGAGACACCCATTGATATATCAGCGTGGTCCAGGAGAAAATGAGCCTTCCAGGGAGGAGGGTTCCAGCTCATTTCGCTGACTATGTTTAACCTACAAAATATTTGCCAGCGGACAGAGAAAAGCCTTGATCTGTACAGGTGAAGACGTGTAAGAAATCCACAAGTGCAGGGTATATTGTACACTGAGGACTGGATGCAGCTCATTGGGCAGTGCAGGTATGCAGGAAAGTGGGTGAACTCCCTATCACTCCCATCTCTCGCGCGGAGAAGACAGGGGCCTTACGTTGCTATATACCTGGCCTTAAGTCACTTGTGCGGAACAGGGTTCCTAACCCAGCTTGAATTTTGTAAGTTAAATATACCCCGATACACCTAGTAATTTGAGGGGGGTGGGTTATTGGGCAAAACCTTGTGATCTACCAATGGTCCATGTTTTCCAGATCTCCACCGGTGAGTTCATAACTAACTGACATATATAGAAACACATGGAACTATGTAACCTGTGATGAGACCTGGAGAATACCGACCGTTGGTGGTTCACGAGGACAGGTTTGACCACAAATGTCATAAGGTCCAAAACTAGCATAGAGAGAGGCGTCTCCTATCATTTACAATTCTTGCAGAACAAAATATGTGAAAAAAAAGATATATTACCATACTGGTAAGAAAGTTACCGATCCAATAATTACATATAAATATATTTATATTATACACATGATCCATATTCAATAATAAAAGGCGACTATTTATATTACGTGTGTAGCTCACCTATTACGTGTGTAGGTCTGTTCGATTGTGGTTACCTGATGACACAGGTCTTTTTTCAACAGGGCTGTTGCCAATTACAGAACCGTGACAATGGAGCAGCACCAACACAGGGCTCCCCGACTGCTGAAGATTTACGATTCCTGCAGAGCTGACAGGTATTCCTTCCCCTAAACCCCCCCTTACACCACCCTCACCTTAATTCTTCATTCCCTCAGCCTAACCCCAACCATCCCTTCCCTGATGCCTAACCCTAACCTTCCCCTCCCCCCTGCCTAACCCTAACCTTCCCCTCCCCCCTGCCTAACCCTAACCTTCCCCTCTCCCCTGCCTAACCTTAATCCTCTCTTCCATGCTGCTAAACCCTAACCAATGCTTGCCTAAAAGTTTAGGTGGGGTCCAGGACTGTTAAGATTGTAACTCAGGAACGGACAATTTTTAATCATATTTTTCTGCCGATGGAGTCATCACTTGTTTTAATTAAACTTAGCGGTCAACATTTTTTTTTTTGGATCGTCGTTCACATACCAGTTGGCAGCCGTAAAAGGAAACGATATTGGCAGCAGTCAGCGTTGACTTGGACAAAGTACAACTAAAAGTTTGGGAAACTTGATGTCGAATGAGAGGAGTTTTAATAGCTTTCTGGTTTAATGGAGTATTTCTGACGATGGCCCAGCCTACATTCTCTGCTCTAAGAGATCGCCGGAGCCGCCTAGACATTTATGTTTTAATTTTGCCAATGCCGACAATAAAGCAATCATTCCGGCCTGGTACAAGTATGTCCATACGTGACCTTGATTGGCTGCCAGCTTTCTCTTATCTCGCAATACAGCCCTAATGAGCTGCTAGAAATGAAAGATGATTTATTACTTTCGTCTCACTCTCCCAACGTTTTAACAAAAAGAAACAGCGTTCAGCATTTCCTTGGCGCGGGCTTTCGCTTGAAATGTGAGCTTTCAACTCTCAGATTTAATATGTAGCTCCATAAAACAATATATTTATAATAGGTTCTTTCACAGCGGACAATGCGGAATTCATGATGGGAAGTTCAGAAATATGTCTAATATTTGGGTGCATTGTCAATCAGTTTCACAGAAATACGATATAATTAATTTTCCGGGCTGTCAGGAAGACAATAAATGGTTTCTTTGTCCGGGATTGATTCTGTATAGCTGCTGGAACATACTTTATTATTATATGATTAATATTATTCAAAAACACGGGAAGAGATAGTTCTAAAGTTCTCTATTTTATTACATTCTGGGGAGCGATCGTCACAAGACTCTAAATTATCCTTCATTTCCTAGGTTCAGGGCCGGACTGGGACATAAAATCAGCCCTGTCATCACACTGATTGGTGGATGACTGAAGCTCTTCAGCAGCCCATCACTCCAGTGGCCCATCTGGCATTTAATGCACTTAGGCCCACATAGAGCTATCCACCAATCAGACTGCTGATAGTTATCCTCTTTTTGTGTCTAGCCGGCAGCCAGTCAGTGAATGGCTGTCATCACACTGATTGGTGGATGACTGAAGCTCTTTAGCAGCCCATCACTCCAGTGGCCCATCTGGCATTTGCCAGATGTACCAGATGGCCAGTCTTTCTATGCCTTGGTTTCTATAGGATTGTGAATCAATAGAGTGGGACGTACTGCATTTAAAACATATGCGGGGTATTATGAGAGAATATAATGCTGATCATATGATGGTAATATCACAGTATGAAGGGGCCCTGGATGAAAGGCCTAAATGTTGATATGGGGGATGTGCTCCAGAATCAGACTTTAGGCACTATTGACCTACTCACAATTTACACAAGAGCAGGTAAAACCATTTTGAATAGCAGGGGAGGTAAAATGAATGCCTAAAGACTGTGAATGGTCCAGGGTTTTTAATAGGGTTTATTGATAATAATGTCCCTTGTGTCCTCACCATTTTTGCTTACCTGGTGAGTGCAAACACCCACATGAAAATTACTATGAAAATTGTGTATAGGGTAAGCAATTTATCTGCATTTTGCAAAGTGGATGCGGGTGAGTGAGATGATGTCAGCCCCATTCCTATCACTACATGTGACAGCGGGATCCTGCTGTGAGTGATCAATTGAGTGTTTGTGAACTATTCATTACTCACAGTGGGAGTAATGTAGTGAAACATCTTCTTAATGGTAATTTATTAGCTGAGTCTGTTAGTACATACGAGAGGGGGGAGAGAGAATGAGGAGTTCACCCCCCCATCCTCTAACTCGTATGAGCTTTTAACCATTTAAATGTCCAGAATGCTATATTAAATATTAAAAACAATCGTGGATATCCATATCTATAGCCACTTAGAAGTGGTTTTATTTGACTGCACACCTATAGATGTTTAATTCTACGTCTAATTAAACGTCTATAGGTGTGCAGTCAAATAAAACCACTTCTAAGTGGCTATAGATATAGATATCCACAATTGTTGTTTGTTTACCTTGTAGTAAGGAGTGGTATGACTAGCACCCTAATTCTATTGATTTTTTGCGTTTATATTAAATATTACACAATGAATGTTAGTGTTGCATGTTTCCATCCCAAGTGTAATAACAGTGTAACAGTAACGCTGGTCAGTATCTGTGTGCAACATGCAACAATAAAGTATTCTCCCTGCATGCACACAGTGACATTCATTTTACCCCCCCCCCTGCAATTCATCATGGTTTTACCCACTCTTGACATAAGCTGGTCGATTGGAACAATTTATTGCATAGTGTATGGTTGGCTTAAGTCAATATTGTCTGAATCCGAACCATATTGTTGAAGTGAGAGACTAAGAAAGACAAAGACAAAATAAAGTTTGTTGAAGGAAAAGAGAACTTTCCATGATGAATTAAAACTTATCTTTGTCCTGACAACCCAACTGACCCTAAAATGCAGATGACCCTGTTGTATGGGGAGTATGAGAGCACCAAGGTTGTTCCAGTCCCAACTGGCAGCCAACTGGTGTCAAATAGTCCAAAACTGTTTCTCAACTTCATAAAGCGAGATTTAAATTCCCCCTTACATCTCAGAATCAGCGCAGACAGCTGGAGAGGTTCAGGCAAATACAATCTCTATAGAAATTCCCTTTAACCGTTGGTGTCAACGTATCATGACTCAGGGCGGGAGTGAGACGCAGAGTGAGCTTTCCAGGGAATTCATTTTAACAAGGAATCAATATGCCCAGCTAAAGGTCCTTTGACCCTGGTGCAGAATGAGATTTTTAGAATATGTATAGGCTCTGAATATCATTTCCTGATGTTCGCAGTGACAGTTAACTCTCGCATTGCGGTATATATGTGCACATTGGAAAGTACTGGAAGGCAGATGACTGTTATTATAAGTGTGATGAAATGGCAAATGCAATCAAAATGGAAAATTAGGTGAAGACGTCTGGTTTGGTCGGACAGGAGGCGGGGTTTGGTTGGGCAGGGGGGCGGGACATGTCTGTCTGTCTTCCCCGGCAAATGTTGGAAGGTATGCTAAAATATTAAAAATGCTTGTGGTAACATTGAACCGGAATATAGCAGCTTTACACTGAGATCATTTGTAGTTTCTGTGGTTTTGGAGGAAATGCTGATAACAGGCGGATTCATTATTCTGCAGGCAGCTGACCCCAGGGTTCTAGGGCAGAGTTCCCGGGTGCAGTTATCCTCATATTAACATTCAGGATGAGGGACATGTATTTCTTTTACCATTTCACATACTGTACAATATACTCGATATCACTGGAACATTTTCCTTCTGGATCAGTGTAACACTTATCTCTATGTATATCTATATACTCTATAATTTATATTTATAATACTCTGGATATTATAGGTAATGTTTGATCTTGTGTTCATGTACATCCAGGGCGCCAGGCCTGGGATGGGGCGGCAAAGCACCCCTTCGCTGCCCATATTTGCATGCTGGGTTATATCGTAGCCTGTATTGGAAATAATTAGCCAGCCTGGGAGGGCATATGCCCCTCCTCTATGGAGCATTGGCACATCATCCCCCCCATGTTACTTGGACCACAAAAAAAAGGTCCAGGGTGCTCCGAGACCTAGCACATCAGTAACGCTGGCCAGTATCTGTGTGTGATAAGCAACATTTTCTCTGCATGCAGATACTCACATTACTGTCACCCCCTGACACTCATCATGGTATTACCCAGGAGTAACTCTCACCCCTGAAACTCATTGTAGCATACCTCCCAAGTGTCTCGCTTTTAGCGGCACAGTCCCGCTAAGGGGACAAACTGCTGGACATTAACGTTCTTGGGGTTTTTTGGTCACTAAAATCGACGACCTTTGCGTGGCCTGGGCGGGATATGGAGGAGTTTGGGCGGGGGTCAGGGTGTCACGATCTCCCCCGGCCCACTGTTGGGAGGTAAATTGTGGTATTACCCCCCCCCACATTCATCATGGTATTAGCCAGGTGTAACTCTCACCCCCCTCACACCCATCATGGTATTACCTAAGTGTAACGCTCACCCCCTGACACTCATTATGGTATTATACAATTGTAACTCCCACCCCCTGACACTCATCATGGTATTACCCAGTTGTAACATTCAACCCCCCCACATTCATCATTATAAAAGATAGAATAAGACATACAACAAGCCCAGATACCGCATCTATACAGTGGCGCCAAATAAAAAGAAAGTAGCTCTAGTTTAAGTTTACAATAAAAGAATTTCCAAACTAAAAAGAGCATTAAAGCCAATGAATGTGCAGTGTGCAGACTTGTCTTATAATGTATGTACTCTACACACCAATATATAGGAACATCTACTACAAACAGCTCAATAAACATAATTAGTTGCAACACAGCACAAAAATCACTGTTCCCCCCTTCTCCACAATAACTTTGATTCTTCCACATTGCCGTGAATCAGGGTAACAGATTAGCGGAGACATTGGCTAGCGATTATGTGTGTTTTGGCAAATGTAATTGCTGTTAGAATTATTCATAAGATCCATTTTGTATGTTTATCCGATATTCATTTTATGCGCTAATAAAAGAATTTCAAATCAACAGCCTATAATACATTAACTTTGCATTGTCTCATTAAAATTTTAATATGCCGTTAAAAAAACACATAATATACTCAAAGAATATGCAAACTAACAACAACACACTAAATAAAACATTTTCCGCTCCTGTTACAAGTTGCTGGTAACGAAATATGAAAGATTAACATTTTTTTTTCTTTCGTCCCTGTAAAATAATAAAAGGAATAAAAAGAAAAGAATGTCCCTCATTAAACAGAGAGATTGTAAAGGCAGCTACAATATCTAACGCGAGCTGCCCCCAATGTAAGTTATGGCACCGCAGCCAATGGGTTGTGCGGTTCCGCAGAATGCAGATAACGGCTGCTCTGTGTTTTATATGATTCCCATTGGCCAAGAGAGTTCACTTTCATATGTTTTCTTTAAGCCTAAATTTCCTAAATTGCAGTAAAGGAGATCAGATTCTAATTCTCACTTTCCTATTACATCCTAGAATGTGTCATCTACAATCTGATTGGTTGCTATGCGCAACATCTCCACTTTACTTTGCCGCAGTTTAGTAAACCTAGCGCTATGTTTTGTGGGCCAAGATGGTGGTATATAAGTCTGCAGTTGGATCAGTTTAAGGGCAATGGGCCATATTCAGTTCTTTAGGCACTATTGACTTACTCAGGAGTGGGTAAAACCATGTTGAATTGCAGGGGAGGTAAAATGAATGTCAGTGTCTGCATGCAGGGAGAATACTTTATTGTTGCATGTTGCACACA
>JABWIB010003861.1:0-23820 GCA_016617825.1 Platyplectrum ornatum
TTAGTAGGTGGACTCTGGAGTCAGGGCACTTTAAGAACAAAAGTGTTTCTGGTCTGCTCCTCCCCTACTAAGCCCTCCCATCCAGGAAACAGACCAGTTTTTATCTAACCAAGCCCCATAAAAGAGGGCATATCATTCGAAAACATGTAACGAAAATAACACAAAACTCAGAGCATTGGGTGTAAATGCCATGTCCCCCAATGGACTAAGAGAAAAGGATTTTATGGTGAGTAATAAAAAAATCTGATTTTCTCTGTCATCCAATTGTGGGACACTGCAGATACCATGGGGACATACCAAAGATATCCCAAAGGGAGGGAATGCTCTGAGACAGCAGCGCGTAAGAAACATGTGCTCAAAGTAAGCTGCATGACCAACAGAGCTGCAGAAGGGAACCACAAGACCCATAAACCAAAAGCGTACGAGTTAAGGAAAATCCCAGGAATAACAAAAATGCCTTTATATGTTGCACCCTGAAACAACTATGTAATAACAAGTACATCATCATTACCCAAATAAAATAGTAACTACAATGGCTCAAGAACAGGCAAAGACCAGAGGAGGTAAGCCAAGAGAACCCCCTTGTAGAACAGCTTAAACCAAACCGCAATTCAGGCAGAAATACACTCAGGAGGGAAACCCCCAGAGGGCACAACTTACATGAGCACAGATGGCAAAAGAATGGACTGCAACTATAGAGACACGTCACACCAATAAAAGGTGAACAACACACACGAATCCTGACATGAATACATGAGAGAAATAATACTCATCCCACCGCAGACTATAGAACAGAAAACTGAGAGCCACCAATGTTAACGTCCAAAGGCTGGAACACACCATGGACACCCAGAAGTCTGACAAAGTGTCAAAGAAAACCACGTCTGTGGAAACCTCAGTGCTTGAGAGAAAACAGACCACGGGAAATTTAACAACCCAGGAGTTGGCACTAACAAGCAAGGTATGTGATAGTCATAACCAAAGAAAACCAATCCCTACAGGAAAAGGCAAACCAGGTCCTTCCACAAAATATACATAGAACCAGGATCCCTAGAGTACATAATTGTGATATATTTGGATTGTAGTTCGGCTAGCCACTGTTAGGACCCGGAACAATTCCCAGTTGCAACTTTAAAGAGAAACAGACTATAGACAATAATTTTAAGGAAGTAACACCTAGAAGGAGCCACATCTCTAACATAAGTATGAGACTGTGGGACCAAAACACCACATCAGTGAGCCTAACGCATTGCGACAAGGGTAGCGCTGTGGGCCACCGTAAAATATGGAAACCATCCAAAAGAAGGTAACGTAGTGCGGACGCCGGCGACTGACGTCACTTCCAGTGCGCCCTCTAGCAATGCAGGGGCGCACATTGGGAAGCTGCCGGAGCTGCCGGAGCTGCCGAAGGTAAGGCACACTCCCTCCTGGGCTCCTCTCCTGGCTCTGGACAGGAAACTAAAAAGACACTGGAGGAAGTGAGAAGGAGGTTCTTATACTACCGGTGTCTTCATGGTTTCCTGTCCTGGCCCGGAGGTGTGCTGTCATGGGGAGGAGAGGGAACTTTATATTAGTACCTTGTTAATATGGTTTTTGGACTCCCCCACGGCAGCACTACAAAATGGGTATTCCTCCCATTGTTGGTGCTCTCAGGAAAGGAAAGAAGACGCGGTAGTATATAAAGGCCTCTAGCTTTAGAGCTTTAGAGTAAATAGTTAGTAACACACAGAAAATACAAACAGAAGTGTGTAACAGAGCAATTGAAATAGGGGGAATCCAGAAACACACAGGCTCCCAAGCTGCATACACCCTGGGATGCCATTTTGTACAACCCATGGAAAATATGGAAAGCCTGGAGACAGCTCCCTCAAACTTAAAAACGATGAGAGGAGAGCCTCACATCTAATAAAGACTGAAAGTAAAACCAGTCTGCAACATAGCCTCTCCCCAATATCCTGCTATGGGTCAGAAAGGTATAGTACCACAGGCATAGAGGTCTCACACCAGACCGACCGTCATAGATTGACACCATTCAGAATCCTCAAGATTACAAATTAATTAAAATGGAAAAGTGAGAGGCATGAGTAGCAAACCAGGAGTTGACAAAAGGGAATTCCCCTATCGACCAAACCGAACCGGTATCATGGGAAACCGAAGAGTCTATATCTAGAAGTAAAAAGAAAAGACCCCGGTGTGTCCTGAGAAACAACAATTCTGCCTGGACATATAACTACTCCAGTAATAAGGAGAAAATATATATTGCAGCAGAGGTGCAAGACATATGAGATCTGATGAGGTGATCTCCTGAGCTTATATAGCATCTGTAACAGAGACCTGCACAGTCTGAATATGAAGTAATTAGCCATATGCATTACAAGGAAACCAGACTTGTCAAAGAAGGCAGCTAGTAATATCCTAACTAAGAGGAAAATCATCCGACCTGTTTCACATACAAAGCTGAGAACTAGGGACACCGCAGGGTGGTAAAGGGAAAAACAAAAACAGTGCAGTTTGAAAAGTGAAACACCAGCTGGAAGATAGCCCCTATAAGGTATCAACACGGCTCAAAGACTCAAACTAATGCTGGCCAGATACCTTAATAATATCGGGTGCGATTACGTCACGAGCACTCCTGCGGTCGCATATCGCCTAGCTGATACTTGCTGCAGCAGGCAAGGTTCAGGTGAATGACTGCCGATCTCCGGTACAGCACATGTGCATGAAACACATGCAAAGTATCTTAGCTACGTGTATTGAACACCCTCCATCAGCGGGCATGAGGACAGAGGTGCTACCACACACCTCATGCAATGATGGGTCCATGTTGCTTGTAAATTTGTCAGCCATTGCTTCACCAATGACAAGCTACGGAAGAAAGAGCCTGGTGCCACATGCTGGGCCGGATTATAGATCACATGGACCTTGGGCTGAAAATTTGTAAGGGCTCATCAGAGCGGACATTGTCAGTGACACATGGGTGTGACCAGTGTGGTGTAGGATGATAAATTATATGTGGGCACATTAATCACACTTTACTCCCTTCAAACTACACCCTCCCTTATCACACGTGTGTGTGTGGGTGATTGGCATTGATCACGTATAAGATAGGACAGAGCTTTAAGCAGGCGCTTTGGCATTGTACTCTCTGGTCAGACCCAATGAGTGAACGAGCAGGGGCAATACAGACAATGTCTGACCAGTGTAAGTGTGTTTAAGTATAAGGAACCTGTAACTAAACACTGGTTGTAGCTCCCACTTGTATGGAACCGGCTGCCTGCAAACAAGTAGGAGGCAGGGTTTACCGACAGTGCTGTGGGAGGTAGGCCATGACTGGGTCCTCATCCCCAGCTCAGGGACCCAAGGTGGAGGAAGGCCTGAGGCTATCCACCCCTGGCGAAGCGCCCCTGAGCGATGCTAATAGCGGTGAACGCAACAGTAAAAAGAATTAAAAGAGAAAAAATGAAATAAAACAATTAAATAAAATCCTGGGGCAGGAGCCCCACAACATATGCCTGACTCCTAAGGGCACTTGAAAAAAAAAAAAAAAAACTGGTCTGTTTCCTGGGTGGGAGGGCTTCTTAAAGTGCCCTGACTCCAGAGTCCACCTACTAAACTCCATGGTATCTGCAGTGTCCCCCAATTGGATGACAGAGAAAGACTGTATTTTTTCAAAGGCAATTTGGTGTTTTGCTCTGATTTAGAGGGTTCAGTAGGATTGGTCTGAATGGGGGCTTTTCATTGACTCTTCCAAAAGAATCTTAAAAGCAGTTTTACTTCACAAGGGTTATCAAAACCAAAAGTGTTTGTGGGGATTTAAAACTATTGTGTCTGCTGGAAACACTATATCTAGAGAGGCGGGCCCTCATCCCTGATGTGGAGAAGGGAGTCTCTCGCTTCTATGCTAAATGGGGTTTATTTATCTGCTGCTTGACCAGAGATTGCACGTTCTCCGACTTTTTGAATCCACTAGTTGGTACCTCCTTCGCTACCCCAATGGCCTTGCTTATATCTTTCCTCCTCTACCGCTGACATCCCCATGTGGCATGCAGCTTCTATACGGCCTCCTTGGGAGTCTAGCAACTAGCTGTTGACTTCCCTCGCCATGGACCGTTCCTCCGACTCATATGGGTGCCCCCCCTCTCTCCTTCCCCCCCTTTCCTCTCTCCTCCCCACTTTGTTTTTCCCCTTGTGTTTTCCTCTTCCTCCTCTCACTCCCTTGTGGTTGAGTATTCCTACGTTTAGTTTTACTGCGCGAGGTCACGGCACTAGCCCTCTGCACAGCCCCATTTCATCTGGCTCCTCGGTCTCGGGATCTCACTGTTGCCATCATTGCTAGTGCTTTTGATGTCCTCTTTGTTAATTATCCTTGCCTGTATGTATGTTCCCATGTATGTTTTTGTTTTTTTTTTTTTGTCAGAAAAATTCAATAGTTTGAAAAAAAAACTATTGTGTGCTGCTGAGACAACAGGCTTGGTATACCAAATGCCCTTGATTTCTATGTTAATGGAACAGTAGAGACCAACAAAAGTCAATGTTCTCAACTCACATTTTTCTGAAAATTTGAGAGCAATGAGTGAATAGCATGGAGAACGTTTCCATAAACATATAAAAGAAATGGAAACAAGGTATCAAGGAAAATGAAGTTACGATTATGGCTGACTACTGCTGGATGTTGTACAGGGATCTTCCAGAAGCCACCTACAAGACGAAAAGCTAAAAAAAAATGAGTTAAAAAAAAAGACTATTTTACAAGCAATCTACTTGACTGCGGTTTTAACTTTGTCGTCACCAGCACACATTATTTAATATTTTTTATGTAATTAAAATAGTTGCATTGAGATTTTTTTTAAATGAGGACCACCTGTTTGTTGGAAAAGAATCAGTCAACTAAACCAAAACAGCGGTCCAAATTTTTTTTTTGCACTAGAGTGAAGTGCACAAAATGTCTGAACATAGAAGTGACACCTACAGCAGCTCATGTGCAGATAGACAGATCATAGATATAAAATAGATATACAGTGACTTATGGGAGCTCTATAAAAGCGAAAATGTTGCACATAGCAACCAATCATTTTCTAGCTATAATCTTCTAGAAGGTACTAGATAAATAAGATTGGACTGGTTGCTATAGGCAATAGCTCAAATTTTTTCAAACATCTCCACTTCTGTTGAACTAACTTGGTATATGTACCCCCATAAGTCATCAGTTTAAATTTTTTTCAAGTTGAATTAGAATACTAAAATAATATGGTATGTGTTGGGCGTTATTTTGGGCATAGTCTTCCCATTGGTCCACAAGATATTTTTTAAATTCATCGGAGGAGTGTAGGGAAATCTCCAGGACCGGTCCATGGGGAGCCCATTGCGGAGTGCCAGTGACATGGAGATAGGTGCATGATCCAAAACCACGGGTTACAGAATACTTATCAGGTGTCTACTCAATTGTGAGATTATGCGCGGGTCACCTCATGCGGCAAAGCGGAAGCACTGCTTTTACAGGCTTAGCGAGAGGGTCCGAGGAAAGATGTAGATGGTGTCTGTTCAGCCACAGCGAGAAAGGTCAGGAGGGTGGGAGATGAATAGGAGGTATACATGCTTCCTTTTCAGGCACAGTGCACAGGACCAAATAGAGAGGAAGGTCCCAGCCAAGCACGGTAGGTGTATCCAGTGAGTGAACTGTGATGGCACAAGGCTGATAAAGCAGAGAGGTATTGAATAGATTGCTAGTGCAGATCCACTATGAAGGGGCAATGGTGCTGTAGAACTTGCCGTTTCTGGAGAAAGCTGAGGTCACCAGAGGAACATAACAGCACAGTGCTGGTGGCAGCTGTGAGTGATGAGATGGCCGGGACTCTGCAGGATCAGAATGCAGCGGTGGCAAGATGGTGATGCTTCCTTCCTTCAGCAGAGTGGTGAGTAGCACAGCAAGGTGTAGTATAGAGGGTGGGGAGGCAGAGGGCAGGAGCAGTAAGTAGAGGCGCGAGTGAGATCGCAGGGGGCACAAGGAGAGAATTGGAACTCCTGCCCCATAGCGAGTTCCTTTCGCACCTTTTGGTTCCAGGGCCAGGACTTCGGCAGTAAAGTGCAGCGGGGAGCCGGAGAAGGAGCATTTACTTGCCCGCTACTATGCTTTTGGCACCAGGGTGTTGTGAGCTGTTGGCTGGCATCAAGCAGCTTATATTGTCGCCTATAGAAGTGCCACTATTATTGGCCCGCACCCTGGAAGTTCCATGATTTCATTATTTAAAGAATTGTGCAAGGTCAGGTTTAATCTAAAACTTTTAGTAACACCATTAATCTGTGATAATCCTATAATAAAAGGTAGCTGACAGCTTGGTCCCAGAGAATTGTATAAGCACTTGACTACTGACTACTGGTAAACATTTAAAAAAAAAAAAAAAAAAAAAAAAAAAAAAAAAAAAAAAAAAAAAAAAAAAAAAAAAAAAAAAAAAAAAAAAAAAAAAAAAAAAGTATTAAAAAAAACGGAACAGTTTCTCTGTAAAGTTGTTCAAAGAGCAGCAAGGGAAAAAAGTACAGAAAGCTGTATGGGGGGAAAAACACTTCCAAGTGGTTTTTAAATTTGCTTTAATACTTTTAGTTTTATAAAGATGTTAACTTGCATAACAATAAGACAAGACATAGAAAAAAATGTATACACACACACCTCTGTCCAGAATGGATTATTCTAATCAGATCAATCAAAATATGGGTGAGAAATTACAAATAAATCAAGCAAGACACATTAGAAAAAATCCATTATTAAATATTATCCAAGCCAGAGCAAGCAAGAAAGCTGCAATGAGTGCTCCTAGAAAAATCATGTTACAGTAAAAAAAATTTCAGTTTTTGCATGTATGCAAAATACTTTATGTAAAATACTTTAATGCTTTTACACATTAAACAAATATACTGGATACAGTAATGCCTAATATATAAAGTAAAGATGAAAGGAAACCCTCTTAAATTATTTTTATGTGGTATACATAGTACACCAGTATCACTAGTATATAGTACTTTAAACATGTTATTCCATGCACATTCAAACCCTGGACAAGGCTCAATGTATGCCCTTAATTGAAACTAGGTTAGTCAGTAAATCCAATGTGTGGAATATTAAAAAAAAAAAAAAAAAAAAGTTTACATTTTATATAAAAACACCTCACATTAAGCGAGTATACTTATGTGGCATGCTTGGATTTGGGTCAAGACCTGTAGCCTCAGATGCATAAGCATTATCAGCAGTTACTGCATCCACCTCCTTTAGAACCTAGCTGAAGTGCAAGACGTTCTACACAATTTGTCTAATACAATCAACCCTACTGCACATATTACTTCATCTTTTATGTGCAGCATGATGAAATCACTAAAGGAAACCAGAAAGATTAATAAACAGATTTGGTAACACAGGCAAATAATATACAAACAGAAAAGTGCACCTATGGGCATGTTTGTAATGCATTACACATACAAACATCAAATACCATTTTATTCAAACTTTATTTGCATATGCATATCTCTATGTTAGTAATCTACATACACAATATGACCAGTCATTTAATGAAGTGAATAAATGCTACATGGCAGCACAAACTTTTATTTTTACAACTGACAGGCACCGTCAGGGACCAGATTTTTGTGACTGAGTTGCACATTTAAGAATAGTTTAGCAACAGTTAGTTTATCATATAAACCTTAAATCAATGAGGCTGGAGTTGGCTTCTTATTCATAAAATTTTACAAAAATTAAATCACGGTGGAAAGTTAATATTGTATAAAACTAAAGCTTTTCTTAATTTAAATTATGTTTGCCCACTTTGTTTTCCCAGTAATATTTTTGAAATAAGGTGGCAAAGTGATAAGTAGCTTTAGTTTTAGGGTTAAATGGCCTTGAACAATACATTTGACACTTGTCATCAAAGGGTGGTCACTTACATGTGACCCACATGCAAGTTCCATTGCCCGACAGTGTTTTGGGCATTAAATAAATTAAAGTGGGAGCAGGCATTATATTTACCATTTTAAATAACTAGCTAGTTTTGCAAGAGTTAAATGATCAGTAAATTTGTCACTTGATGTCATGAAGGGGTGGTCATTTACATTTGACCTGTATGCGAGTTCCATTGCCTGGCAGGGTTTTGGTCATGAAATAAGGTGGCAAAATAGGCACAGTATTAATTTAACATTTTAAATAAGCAGCTGTAGATTTGCAAGGGTTAAATGGCCTTGGGCGAAACATTTGTCAGTTGGAATGAACAGTGGGCACAGGCAAAAATGTACTATTTTGAATTAGTAGCTGTGGCTTTGCAAGGGTTAAATGACCTTGGGCAATACATAATGTGAAAAGGAACACCCAAAAGTAAGGGACCACCCAAATGTATTGCCCAAGGTCATTTTAAACCACAGCTACTTATTCCAAATAGTAAAATTTTGCCTGTGCCCACTTTTCTACCTTAATCTTGCTTGGGAAAAATAACTTAGAATTCCACCAAGATTTTATGCTTTAAAAAAAGCCAACTTCAGCCTCATACCTTTTTAAAACAATGCAAAGGACAAAACAGTTAAGGCATTAGTATTTTGAAACAAAATAGATTACTTGTATAGGTATACAAAAATGTTTTACCAGTGAATGAAACCATTTCTAACATTCCAATTACTCAACTAAAAATAACCACAATTAGGACATATATTTTACATTATTCTAAAGTATGTCCTATAAAACATCTCTCGTTAAATTCAGTGTTTAGCAGTGAAAGTACAAAGTGAAGGTCTAATCAGCCACATGAATCATACAATGTTTTAATGCATCATTTATCAATATCCATTGTGCACCTTTGGTCTAGCTGATTTTTAGGATGTCTTGAATGTGTGCTTCAGGTAATTGAACTCAATACAATGTTATCAAATATATCAATTTGGCTAAAGCCAGATTGAAACACATAATATTCTTTTAAATTGTTCCAATGTCTCCTAAAGCAGCACAATCCTCATAATTTTCCCATTTAGACAGGCCGTTTATTCTGTGTAGAAGTACCCTTTAAGTCCATCTGGTTACTGCTATCTGTGAATTCCCAACAAAATTCAACGAACATCTATGGATAGAAGACTGCAACATTAAGATGAATTTGCTTCCACAGGCCTCATATTATTTCAATATATTTGAGTCACCATATTTCTTAAATTAAAGAAA
The DNA here is from genome assembly GCA_016617825.1 of Platyplectrum ornatum. Classification (NCBI taxonomy): domain Eukaryota; kingdom Metazoa; phylum Chordata; class Amphibia; order Anura; family Limnodynastidae; genus Platyplectrum; species Platyplectrum ornatum. The sequence goes on from JABWIB010003861.1 coordinate 9,188, forward strand.
CAAGAGCCACAGGAGATTGAGCACAGAAACTAAATTAAATGGAAACATGATGAAAATTGTGATCCATAGTTTCAGTTGATAATTGGAACTGTTTATTTTAAGACACTGTTAATCCACTTGCTGTCCTGTGTGTATTCATATGTTGAAATCATCATGACTCATTTCTCTTAAATAGCAATGCACAGTAAAAGGAATCCCAAATGAAGTGATAGAATAAAGAGCAATGTACAAGGTGCCACAGGTGTTTCTTTGAACTAGTTATGTTGGTCCCCAAGCATGAACACCGAGCATATTATTCCATGTGATGTCAGAAATACTCAAATTCCAATTGATTGGAGTATTCTGCGTTCATGGTCATTCAGGTGATTAGAGAACACAGAGAAACAAGGTTGTTGGGCAAAATGTTGCAGAAATTCTGTTAGGTATGTCTAAGAACAAAAAAAGGAAAAAAAAAACAAAGATGTAAATAAAGCAACACAAGGAAAACTCAGGTATAAATGTAGTGTATAAATGTATCACTATCCTAACCTGCAAATCAATCTGATATAAAGGGTCCTTAAGAACATCAGGATCATCTTCCTCATCATCTTCATAATAATCTTCATCTGTCAAACATGTTTGAAGCAACATGAAAGATAAGTACAGTAAAAAGGTACAGTCAATGAGGAGCTTAAAATTCCTGATGTTATGCTGCAATTGTCAAAGACTTACAAGCAAATCTTGCAAGCATTATAGCAAACATGCTACTACAGCAAGGGTTTCAAATTTACATTACAGACTCACTTTTGCACCCACTCAAAAAGAGTACAATTTTCAATGTTACTAACATGCATTTATTTCAAAGCATCCTCTGTATTTTNAGTACTGTTCAACATGAGCCTGTTTACCATATTTGTTGCTGGAAAGGATGTCTGATAAAAGCTGTCCAGTCAAAGCTTCATCTTCGTCATCCTCATCTTCCCACATATCATTGGTGTCATCTGTAGGGAAGGGAGAAAATTATTTACTGGATGGTTAATGCCTAAAAAGGCTCAAGAACTTCCAGAAACAATGTTGTTGCAATTGGCTACAATTCAGACACAACAAAATATCTTGTTTTGATCATACAGAGTATAGACCATACAACTTTTTACGCTGTCAAAAATATTGCTTTAACACAGATGATCCAGCTAATAGTAAGAGCTACCTAAAATATGCTGGGAGAAAAGGGCAATATAGCTTGTATTTAGAAGAGATCTGAATCAATCAGTCCCTGGAATAAACAAATGGATAGGCAGGAAGAGAAACTTCACCTGTCAGCTAGCAGGCATCCCCGCAGCTGAACGACCTTATTGGTTAGTAGTCCTCCTCTAAGATCCAAATGTATTAAGCTTTGATGGGTAATGATGAATAATGATGGTCCCCATAAAAAAGTCTCGAATTTGTAGCCTGTAAAACAATTTACATCAGTATGTAAATGTCCAACTTAGTCTGTCTCAGACGCAGGGTGACCCCCTGTATGGCCCACAAGAGACAACTGTAACAGGACTAAACATGATTAGCACGACTTCCTGCACAGAAACATTCAATCCAACATGGCAAATGGCCACATTCACACAAACACAAGAATATAAACTGCACACTGTGCCACTAATTTAAATAAATGTATGGCTTATTACAACTCCAGTCCGTACTGAGGCACAAGTGTTGGCGCAGTCATGTCATTATTTGGTGCCATCAGCACTGACGGTTGTCCTATAATGATTGGAACACTAGCTCATAAGCGGGAGTCCAGACCATTAATTAGTAAGGTGTTACAGTACTGAAGTTTAGGCAAAAACTGTTAATATCCGGCAGTTCCCAGGAACGCTAGCAGCATCTGTTTTGGCGTTGTACGCCGGGGCTAATTTTCAACTGCCTCTACCAATGCTGGTTCAGGCCTAACCTTCCCTCCCCCAATCCACAATATCCCAGGTACTGTATTTCTGTCATTCCCATCTGACATTTTTCAGCCTTTAATGGAGGTCCACCCAGGCTTTCTGCAACAAAGGACCACAGCACCATTGCAAGTAGTTTCCTCTCACAGCTACTTAGCTTCTCCTTTAGGCCCACTTCTACACCAACACCACCCTAAGCATCTGCAACAAGGTCATGTGGAGGGCCACTTTCTTGTTCTTCTGTTGGTAAATGCCTCACATAACTGTTCTGATGTTCACACATCACAACTTGTTTGAAGCTGGCTGAGTTCATTGCGCAAACACATTCTACCCCACTCTAGCTCTAATTCTAGCTTCTTCTGTTTGGCTTGCACCCAGGCTAGATGCACTTGTGCACTAAAGCCCTGTGATACCACCCATAGGACATGTTCCAAACCATCACCTCCCATTGCCCTGGTTACTCTATATAGTGACCCCTTTTTCCAGACCACACAACTTCTATCAAAGAATTGCTTTGACTAGCTTGGCGAGGAGGGGTCAGATATCTGAGCTTCCTTGAACTGCCCCTTATAAGTCTCACTGTTTGCAAGTTTAGGACATTTTACAGGGAATGCTACAATAGGGTAGCAAGGGTTAGACAAAATAGCATTAGGGATGTCACCGAAATCATCTATACTCACCATTGAAGCGGACAAGCTGCTAGGGACAGGAGCATCGCTGGGTATCTACACCACACTAGGCTGGTATGGAACACAATTCTGTTTTTCTAGGGAACATTGCCACTCCTGAGGTTAAGGGTTGATTGGATGTTGCAGCTTGTACCATTTCCTCCGGATTCGTTGATACTACCATTGTTTGCGAGTTGTAATCTTTACCTCTGGGTGNGGTGATGCAGGCATAGAATGTGTCATATAATCTGGCAGCTTGTCTCCAGGTTTTGGGTGTAACAAACTCCATACGCATACCAAGGCCAAGATCCTTTCCCAGGGTTACATCAGCTGGAAGGCCATCCATAACTGCTACGCGTATGTTCGTAGCTCTCCAGTCCTGACATACCTGTGCCATATTCTACTATAGGTATTACATGTAGAAGTTTTTCTGGATTTTAAAAGTGTAGTGATAACCTTTTCTGAGAAGCCTAAAGTTGTGAGCTTCTGCCTCTCAACCACCAGGCTGTTAGGCACATTTTGGATGCAGTATGTGGATGCAGTAGCCCATTCTGATGGAGTAGATCCACTGGACATGGGAGTTTCCACGGTGTGACAATGGACACCTTGTATGTCTTCGTAAACCACCATCTTCGGGGGCAAACTGGAAGTATTGCTATCACTTCTGCTTCCTCTATCTTTCTGAGCAACCCTGAAATGAGAGGGATTTTTGGAAAAACATAGGCTATCTGATATTGCACGGATTTGAAAGAGCATCCACTCCTAGAGCCTGTGGACTGGAACGTTCCGAAAGAGCTGGCATTGATGGTCATAACTTGTCTGATGGCATCTGAACAATTTCCCTGTCTGCAGAGCAGTGGAGCCAGCACTCAAATTCTTTCTTTGTGGCGTTTGAAAAAAATCTGTTGTGACAAGTTGGTGCTGTCCTTGTTACACTGTCTCAGTAAGCAGCTTTGGAACTGTATGGTGTGTAGACGTGCCAGGCTACAGCTTCTGTTGTCGAGATGAGTAGACCTTGGAGGCTACATTCTCCGGACGTTATCCATTTTCTGGTCATTACGTCCTGTATGGTGGATAATATTTTGGTAATTCTGTTTTAAAGACACGTAATAAGATGGTGTCCACCAAGATATCTCACCTTTGTGGTAGAGAAGAGTTGGTTTTCTCCCAATTTATTAACCAGCCGTAAGTGTTGAGATTGCCTGAATGTGACGCTCTGATTCTTCCTTGGATGGAGCTGTAATGAGAATATCTCCCAGATAAGGAAAAAAGGACTATACCTGCATTCTTAACTCCACTATAACTGACAAGAACTTTTGTGAAAGTTCTGGGAGAGGTGGAGAGAGAAAAAGGTAAAGCTATAAGTTGGAAATGATTGTCCATAACACAAAACCTCAAAAACTTTTAATGAGATGCACAAACACGTAAATATGCATCTTTTAAGTCTATGGATGTTAAGTGCATACCTTTTCCTTATACCCGGGAGGATTATTTTTCAATGTGTCCATCTTGAAAGATTGATATTCAGATGCTGATTTAGGTTTGTGAAGTCCAGAATTGTCCAGAGGGAACCATTTGGCTTGGTGACAATGAACGATCTGGAGTAAAAGCTGTGAAATCTTTGATTCCAGGGAAAAGGAATTATGAACTTCTGGTCCGCCAGATCTTGTAATCTGGAGAGAAGGGCTTCTTGATACTGTCCCTCCTTGTGGGCAAGGGGAGTTGAGAAATTGATCCTTTGGGAGAGACTTGAACTTCAGCTTGTATCCGGACTTGATTATGTCCTTCACCCACAGGTCTGGGGTGGAATTTCTCCATACCCCTTTGAAAAGAGAAAGCCTTCCACCTACAGCTTCTCTCTCCCTCAGCCTGATGTCAATAGAAGCCACGACCTCCAGCCCAGGCATCTCTTCCTCGAAAGGGGTGAAAATTTTTGTCTGTAAGCAATTGACTGGCCTCTGCCGGATGCCCTACCCATTCTATATGATCACAATACGATATGATCTATAATATCCGGTGACTGGCACCAGTTTCTGCCAACCCGGAATGTGGTTGCAATCGACAGTGCTAGTTTTAATGCCAACCCTGAGATGAGATGCAATTTCTTAAGCCCCATCTCAATCTTTTTATCCATGGGCTCTTTGAAAATGTTCAAATCTTTAAGGGACAACAAGGTTTTATGGGCTAGATGAGCTACCGCAGTGTTCACCTTTGGAACCTCATCCCATTTACGTATTTCCTCAGGCATGTAGGGGTATAATGTTGCAATTCTTCCCGGCGTAGGCAATCTTTTGTCTGGATTGATCCACTCCTTGGTAAAGACTTTTTAGAACAACTGAAATGGAAAAAGTCTCTCTCTCTTCTCCAAGGTTCCTTAAACAGAAGGTCCTGGCACATGGTATCCTGAGGTACTTCCGGGATATCCCAAGCTTTATAAATAAGTCTTAGTCAGGTGTCAACCCAGATTTGATCCCAACATACTGACTGTTGAACCTGACCACCACCTTTCAATTCCCCCGAAAAATCTGATAGCTACCCAGCTTCTTGCTGCGGCTGTGATTGTTGCGCCAGCTGTTGTCGTTGAACGTCCTCCTGTTCACTAGCTGTAAATCTAGGTCTTTTGGCCGCCAATTCTCTAACCTCTTCTTTAGAAGCAAACAACTCTGCCACGGTGTCCCTACCATCTGGGCCGATGGGGTCCGGACTTCTTTAGAGAGGCAAACTTGACAGACACTTGCATCAGCCATCCGGCAGGTCTTCATCGCAGACGGTACAATTCGTAATGCGCTGTCTCTTGTTTGCATTATTGCTGAGAGTTGGTCCTACTGGACTCAGAACTAGAGAACAAAAACTAATTCGTAAGAATAAAACCAAATACCAGGAGAGACTACATAGTTTAAGCTTACCCAGACTTCTTTGAGGAGGTCTGATCCTCCATACTGCAATGCAGGATGCAACAGCATGCAGAAATTTCTCCATTTGAAAAAAAGGGTAAGTGTGCGTTTAAGTAGACTTACTGACAACGTCGCTCACCCACTTTGCCTCACGGATTAACCTGGGCGGACGTCACTAACACCAGAGCCCTGCATTTTCTCCATCGGCCAGTATGGGTGATAGAATCTCATGCATAGGTCCATAGAGCGTGCCCCCATGAAGGGCAGGTTAACAGCTGCTGGTGTGTCTTTTCCCACCCTCAGAACCAGGGACAGGAAATAAGGCTTTAAATCTTGCCGAAACCTCTCCTGTGAAAGGTAAACGAGGAAAGAAAAAAAAAAAGACACAGAAGGCAGAGAGAGGTGTGCTTTTATACCGCTGGTGTCTTTTTCTTTCCTGTGTGGTGCAAGTGGGAAACAAGCTTCCCATTGGTGTGCTGCGATGGGAGGAAGGGGAAATATAAATTGCCTTCTTTTGTGCTTAACATAAGGACCAGCCTTCCTTCCTACTGTCCACATAAGAATAGTCTGATGCCTCAAACTATGGGGCTTTAGGGCTTACAGAATAAATGCAAAAATAAACCCAAAAGTTTCAAAGGAAAAAAAGTAGGTCAAGTGCAGAATCTAGAGTGCATGGCAAACAGTTGAATTAAAGAATAAAGTTAAAAACTGCCTGTGGACCCAAATATAAAAATAACTAGTGGAATCATGTTGCTTTAGGCCACAATATAGTCACACCATTAGGCTGTGACAGACAGTGGTACAGTATAGTTTTGAGACAAACAAGTGAGCTGGACTGGTATATTAAATACCAACTTTGTTTTGTTGGGACATGTTTTTCAAATATATACACTGGACAAGAAGTTCATTATAGCCGGATAGTCATCCATCAGTTTTGAGAGCTTGCTCAGATACTGTCATTTTCCACACAAATCACCAGAGCCATTATATTTATGTTTAGGAAAGGAAACCATTTTAATGGGGTTTTCTTTGAAAATTCTTTATTAGCAAGTAACAAAAGGTACAGAATGAGCAAAGAGAAATGTAAGCTCAAAACAACAGGGGCCAGCCCAACGTATATAAACACAGATGTCCGTACAGAAAGAAAAAATAAGAAACCACAGTCTGCAATAGATGAATCAGCAGACGAATATGCTAGTGCAAAATCACATATATAACTTTAACAATAGGGAGGGGGATATGGACAGGGGAAGGGACGGGACCTAGTCAGCAAAAGAGTGTCTTGAATGGGGGGTTTTCTCTGCATTCCGGATGATCGACTATTCTTTGTTACATGTCTCTAAGTTTGTATTTACAAACTGTTCATTGAATCTATTTGCTTAACATTTGCCCCTGTAAATGTCATACTTATTCTGTGTTCAAACTACAATATATTTAGGGAAAAACTCAGCCTTCCAGATGATCAGGAGATGATCTAGTGGATCATGTATGCATTGTCCATGTGGTAGAACGTATGTATCCTTATACTCTTTTCTTGTGAGGTGATGGCATAAGTATAATATATATATATATATATATATATATATATATATATATATATATATATATATACTTAATGCAGTGTCTAAAATTGTTGATCTACAAAGGGATTCATTATCTATTTTTACACAGGTGTCCAATACCCCCTTATTAATCTTAATTATTCAATTTCTTATACTAGATTTAGAGAAAGATTTATTGAATAAATGTTTATACATTTCTGTAGTTGTGTGAAGTGAATAAATTATTATTTTTCATAACCAAAGACCATACCCTTAATTGTTCTTGATAAAACATTAATATAACAACATTTTCAAATGCACATTAAGAGGATTGTTTTCATTGAAACTACATCAAGAAAAATAAGTTCCTGCATCAACAGTGAGATTTGCCTAAAAAAAAAATGCTAGCAATAATTTAAGATTTTGTATTCTGGATTATGTATTGAACATTAAAATACTATCGATACATCTGTGACCAGACAAAACTGGATGACAGTGAAGGGTTTCAATCTATTACCATAAAAGATTCTAAAAGTAAAAAGATGTATTCTACTCACCTCCATTTCCACGGGCCCAATCATCTTCTGTATGCCTGGTCGCATTAGCCTCTATTACCGTAGATAGTTCATTAATTATTAGCTTGTAAATCTTAACCAGCAAAGGTATGGTAGTAAAACGCTGAGGATCTACAAAAAAAAAAAAAAATGTATGATTTTGTATAAATATTTTGAGATAAATTGTTCCAATCTAAAGATTTTTTTCAAGAGTGGGCAAAACAATCTTGAATTGCAGGGGAGGCAAAATGAACATTAGTGTTTGCATGCAGGGAGAATAATTTATTGTTATTAGACCTGGGCTGGAAACATCTCTCACCTGTAATACTGACTGCAACTAATTCAATTTGCCTCCACTGCAATTCAACATGGTTTTGGCCACTCTTAAAAAAATCTTTCGATTGGAACAATTTATCTTACCGTGTGTGCCTAGCTTTAGATACAAAAGGCAATGTGCATATAAATGTGCTTGTAAAAGAAACTCACTTCTTGAGGTCTTTGACCTGGTACGGATTCCCTCTTCCATATTGAATATTTCATCTCCTTTGACTTTGATATCCTGAAGTCTTTTGTCATCCATATTAATGCCATACTGCAAAATCTTGCAGAGAGCCACTGAGCTGAAGAACAAACAAAAAGAATATGCACACAAACCCAATATCTATATTTTTTTTTATAGTAGTAAAGTAATAGGCACCCAAGAATTGCTAATTCTGGAAGAGATGTTATTGTTATCACATTTACTGTTGCCCTGATGAAAGTCACTGTGGGTGAAACACTGGTATTCAGTAATATCCATGCATTTGTATGTGCAAATTACAATAGTTGCCATCAAAAGTCTAACATCCCAAAGGGTTGGATTCTCAGCGCTTTCCTTTATTAGTGTAAAAGAGAATCCTTCTGGATTCCAAGTTTAAATACTGTCTTTCCTGATTGTCTAAATGACTCAATCATGTATAAGGTTATACTATAATATTTCCTTTTTTTTTTTTTATTTACAAATACATCCTTATACTTTTAGTGAATTTTAAGTTACAACTGCGTATAGCAAAGAAATATTGCAGTACCGTGTTAGCCAGAAAAATCAATGTGATGTAAAATATTTCTGGTTCAAAAAAGACAAAAGTATTGTAGAAGTGATACCTTTATTGGCTAACCAGAAAAATCATTATATAAATGCTAGCTTTCATTTATATAATGATTTTTCTGGTTAGCCAATAAAGGTATCACTTCTACAATACTTTTGTCTTTTTTGAACCAGAAGTATTTTACATCACATTGAATTTACAACTGCAAAATTTTTAGTGTCATGTACTAATTCTATAGGCATAACAGAGATTACCAAATGAGCCCTTTTCTGTATATTTTTCTATTCATTGTTGTTTGTCTCCGCTGTACATCAACTAATATTCCTATGAATTTTTTTATCCCTCTTTTCAGAAGATACTACTGTAGACTAATCACAAAGTATAAACTAGCGATCTTATTTATTATTGATTTTAATTACTATTCTTGATTTCCTAAATTCTAGAGCCATAAAAGAAAACAAAGCTTCATCCCTGGTATAAAAATTCTGAACAAAGTAAGGGAGAGCTTGGTGTGCCACAGATGAATTTTGAGAAAAAGGAATCAGTTATAACTTTTCTCCCTCATCCAATACTTCATAACTGGAAACTGTTGAAAGTGTAGACAAAATATCTAGAGTCACCCAAAGTGGCTGCACTGTCAACACTATGATCTAAATTGCCTGACAACCAGACATAGATCAGTACTTGATGAACCGAACTCTGAACTACAGAGGCAACCGCTGAGGCACAGAATTCCTCCGACTCCAATAGCACCAGCACACAAAGAGGATATTGGAATTGGTGGCATATTCCAAAAAAAGCGGAAAGAAATCTCTTCAGGAAAAGGACCCTGCTAAATCCTTTACCTTAATATGGACAGAAAGCGGAAAAAAAGGACCATGCTTGCGTGCCAAAACCTCTGCCAAACAAGAAACCTCAGTTTTGCAAATAGAGTTGCAGTCATCGAGGGGTGAACACACCACCTTGAAACTTTGTGAACAGTACTACTTTGGCCAACAAAGACTACAGACCCACTGGCTGTGGGTTCTGTTAAACATGGGGGCCCCTGTGTCTGTGTGTGTGTATACCGAGGTTTATTACCTGGTAAAGTGGTTTCCCCGACTCCTCCATGGCAGCACACCTTTGGGAGTTCGCTCCCCATAGGCCCCCCAACAGGAAAGGAAAAGACCCTATCGGTATAAATATGCTCCTCCCACCGCCAGCCATGTCATTCAACTTCATAAGCTTAAATAAATCAAATTATTAGACAAATTAATACACACAATTGGGAGGGAATGGTGCTGCCTGGCTATGGTGGCTTTAGAAGCTGCTCTACCCTTAGTCTTTCCCTCAGCTAAGACAAACAATTGTTTAGTTTTCCTAAATGAGGCAGTGCGCTGAATATAGGTTTTTAGGACCCTGACCAAATCTAGAGTATGAAATTTGGCCTCCTTGGGATTTTTAGGAATAGGGTAGAAGGAAGGTAACACAATCTCCTGATTTATATGATAGTCTGACACCACCTTGGGCAGAAACTGAGGATTAGGTCTTAATATCACCTTGTCTTTAAAAAACTCCAGATAGGGAGATTCTATCCAGAATGCCTGAAGCTCAGACACTCTTCTGGCAGAAGTAATGGTCACTAAAAAAGATACTTTACAGGACAACCAGTGATCGCACTACATTTTTTCAGCAGGAATAAAAATACTACTCTTAGCATTTTTAAGGAGTATTTTCTTGAGAAAGAGGAGTATTTTTAGCGGCAATTGAATTAAATGATAATGTGGTCTACAATGGTCCAAAATAAACCATTAATAAGTAATAACTGTGTTGGATGATCCCCTTCTGATATATAGAGAGGTGTAAATATTTGATACCTATTTACCTTTAAATTTTATTACAAAATGATATGCTCCTATGGTGGTCTAATGCAAAGGGTGGGGGGAAGAGAAGAAATAAAGAGAAGTCAGACCCTTATATACCTGCATCTCCTTATGGTCTATTATATTCCCGAGAGAGAGAGAGAGAGAGAGAGAGAGAGAGAGAATCAACAAAAGTAAGCAGACACTCCTCTGGGTTATAACAAATTAAATGTTATATTATACAGATATTATACAGTCATTAAAAGTTGAGAATCAGTCTGGAAACCAACATTATGGATCCCTTCCTTGCTTTGTTCTTCAAGTTGGTGTAAATGTGCTCTAGCCAGGGCTTAAATAATCCAGACCAGAAAAGTGTAATGCTGACATTATGTCAGGTTATGTCCATGTCACACTCCTGGGAAATTTTTCACAGCACTTTAAGAGGGTGGAGGGAAAATAGGGAGAGGCGCAACGGGGTAACCTGAATTACCATCAAACGCTGGACTTCTCAATGTGATCCTGAGCACCATGTCCAGATTGAAGGTNTAATATGGCGCCCTTACATTTTCTAGGCTCTGTCATTTTTGTGAACTCAGTCTAGGAAGTTTTGTTTTTCTCCATTGGCAGCGTTATTTACATTGTTATACCCTGACATATTTAATAAGAACTTAAACAACTTTAACACAATCACTTACAGCAACTGAAGATTCTTGCATGAAGCTGCATTGAATCTGATACACAAGCATGATCCACACATACACAGCCCACTTTCCTCACGAGATTCCCAGTTATAGTGTTTGCTACAAGTCTCTGCTCTCTTCCAGCCGCCAGTGTTCAAAACTATGAATCACTCATCCATGGTTTACTTCATTTATTATATTATTATATGGAATAGTTCTACAACAGTTATATACAGTGAATTAGAAGCAGCATCTCACTCATCATTAACAAGTAAACTTGCAAAATGGACTGACAGGTCTCTACACACAATGTTGCCGATATTACTAGAGTGTGTAGAGACCTGTCACTCATTAACAAGTAACCTTGCAAAACGGACTGGGATGCTGCTTCTAATTCAATGTATGTAACTTATGTAGAAATTGTTACAAATCACTATATAACAAATGAAACGGCCGGTGACAGCTGCTGTGTAAAGCAAGGTATGCTTACAGCAGCCGGGGAGATCACAGGCAGGATCACTATGGAACAGCACGTAGTCAGCAGGAAGCAGAAAGGACTCACTGCCGGCAGGAACAGACGGAGAGCTGGATTCCCGATCTGCCCACTGCTGATAACACCGATCGGTCCCTGCGTGAAAATACGCATGGGACCAATCTCAATGTGGATTTTACATCAAAGGCGCCAGAGACGCGTGCGCACGCGTGAATACGATCACTGAGGACAACTGTAATAAAGGTTCAAACGGGGGCTCCATTAATGTTTTGAGAACCAGATTAAGATCCCATTGTGCGATAGGAGACTTAACCGCAGGCCTAATTCTATAGATCGCCTGGACGAAACGGGATATATATCTATTCGAGGATAAAGAAATGTCCAGTGTGGCACTTAAGGCAGAAATCTGTACCTTAAGGGTACTAGCTGAAAGGCCCTTATCGAGACCCTGGAGAAACTCAAGGATGACAGTCAAGTTGTTTTCCTCTACTTGAACACCAATGGGTATATTTTTTCCATACTCTGGAATAAGTCTTACATGTGTTATATTTACAGGACTTCAAAAGTGTGGCAATGACCTTGTCCGAGAAGCCCTGTTTCTTTAGATCCTTGCTTTCAAACGCCAAGCTGTCAGCGATAGCGTCTCTGGATGTGGATGGAGAACCCGGCCCTGATGTAAGAGGTTCTTGAGACAGGGAAGTCTCCATGGGGCATCCATGGACATATTGAGTGCTGTGGTGAACCAGGGTCTTCTCAGCCAATAAGGAAGGATTGCAATTACTTCCCTGCCGGAGTTCTGTATCCTCCTGAGGAGCCTGGGTATCAGTGGAATAGGGAAGACGTATGCGAGGTTGAAGTGTCACCGAGCTGCTAGAGCGTCTATTCCCATTGCTTCAGGATCCCTGTACCTTGCATAATAGGCCGGGAGCTTTTTGTTGCAGGCTGTGGCCATCAGGTCGACCTCTTCTCTCCTGCTGTGTATGATGCCGCAATATCTGACAGATAGACTTCCGCCCATCGGAACAGGGGTGTGGTCTCTTTGAGCATATCCCTGCTCCTCGTGCCGCCTCTTTTGTTGATGTAGGCTACCACCGTGGTGTTGTCGGATTGCACAAGAAGAGAGGCTCCCCTGAGCTTTTGCTGGAAAGCTCTGGAGGCTAAGGTTACCGCTCTCATCTCGGCAGTTGGAATGTAATTCTGCTTGTTGGCTTGTCCACCTGCCTTGCTTCCACATGCCCTGGCATGTTGCTCACCCAGCCGAAGGTGCTGGCGTCTGTGGTAATTACCACCAAGGTCTGGAATCCAAAAGGTTTTCCTGCCTGCAGCCGACCATCCTGTAACCACCATTCTAGATCCCTCCTTGCGAGGCCTAAAAGATACATCTTTTGAGATAGGTTGGTACTGTCTCTGTTCCATTGTCGCAGGAAACACGCTTGAAATTGTCATAAATGAAATCTTGCCCATTGAAATCGCTTCTACTGCTGACGTTAGCAACCCCTGGATCCTCATGCAGGTCTCTGCTGTGAGATCTCTTCTTCATAAGGCGTCCTGTATGATGGACAGAATCTTTGAGGTCCTCTCCTCTGTAAGAAAAATTTTCATAATACTGGTATCTATCCATAGCCTCAGATACCTTGGTAGAGGAAAGAAGTTGACTCTTCTTCCAATTGATGAGCCACCCGAAGCGTTGCAGAGTAGAAATCACCTGGAGTGTTACCCGTTCGGACTCTTTCTTGGAGGGAGCTGTAATTAAAATATCCCGAACAAATATTCACCCTCAAAGGGAAGAGAGAGCAGTCTGGTCTTGGAATGATTTATCTCCTTCGGGCATGGAGATATGAGGAACCTGTCCTTCGGTCGGGACCGGAACTCAAGCTTGTATCCCGAACAAATTATCTCCTTCACCCACTGATCTGCCGAGGACTTCATCAATACCGAGCGGAAGAGAGAGAGACGTCCTACCTCTTCTCTCTCCCTGTGTATTCTGGTGTCATTGGGATCCCAGGCGGGTTGCAAACCCTGCATTTCTTCCCCGGGGGCCATGAAAAAAACTGTCTGGACGTTGACTGTCCTCCCCGAAAATTCCTACCGGGCCTGTAGGAACGAGCTTCTCTGAAGTCTGAAGAGGCTGGTCTCATGCCGCCAACCACATAGACTTGCCCCCTGATGATCTAGAGATAATTTCGTCTAATTGCTTCCCGAACAAAATATTCCCTCAAAGGGAAGAGAGAGCAGTCTGGTCTTGGAATGATTGTCCGCACTCCACGGCTTTAACCACAAAGCTCTCCTGGTTACTGCTACTGTAGCCGCTGTCTTGGCTGCAATCTTCACCGCATCTAAAGTGGATTCGCACAAGAAGTCCAATACTATTTGAAGATTCTTTACAGATTTTAATAATTGTGAGTGACTCACACCCTCTGCAATATCTACGGCCAAGGACTGACCACAATTTCTTGTCACTGTAGAGGTAGTAGCAGCTGCAGTGGCGGATCTGAGGGCTAAGCCAGCGACCAGATGTTTCTTCAGACCAACCTCTATTCTTTTGTCCATTGGGTCCTTGAAAAAACTGACATCTTCTAAAGGCAAAGTTGTTCTGTGCGCTACACGTGAAAAAGCTGCATCCACCTTAGGTGGTTCATCCCAATTTTTTCGTATCTTCTGATACAAACGGGTAAGTCTTAGACACTTTTCCCAAAGTAGGAAGACGCTTATCCGGTCTTCTCCACTCCTACGCGATTACATTCTTCAGAAAAAGAGATAGTGGAAACGGCTTATCTTTCTTCTGAGGCTCCTTGAATACGCCCCACAGCCAGATGTCACCGGTGGAACCCACGCTTCCTTCTGCAGCTATGATGGCCACGCGCTAGGTATGGCCATATAACCTATGTTATATTATGTTTATTAATTATATTATTTATTGTATGTATGTATTTATTACATGATATATGCTGGTATTTG
>JABWIB010003861.1:24076-36926 GCA_016617825.1 Platyplectrum ornatum
TTATGTAGACCACATTACCATTTAATTGCCGCTAAAAAATACTCATCTTTGGCAAGAAAACACTCCTTAAAAATGCTATGAGGAGTATTTTTACTCCTGTTGAAAAAATGTAGCGCGATCACTGGGCGAGGGGCCTAATGAAATGAGTTTGTCATATTACCGGCAGTGCAGTTGGTCCCTGTGTCAGTGTAGGCCCAGGTGACTTGCATCGGCTGCACGACCGGTTTTTCTGCCCCTGCTATGTTGCAACTATAGCACCAAGATTTTGATGAAGGATGCAATCTAGATACTTGCCAGGCCGTAATCTACTTCAATCTTCTCAAGACCCAGAGATTATGGGTACCAGAAGCAACCCCAATCAAACAGAAATATCTGCAACCTCGCCCCCTTAATTCCAACTGGTGCTGGTGGAAAGGGCATTCACAGATAAAGGATGCAACCAGACCAGGAGAGGCTGCTGATAGGTCACAAAGACACTGAAATGTTTAACATAATAGCAAAAGAGAAAATAAAAAACCTGTTGTATCCAGAAAAAAACCCAAAATGTTTATCTGTACAAAGGGCAAAGTAAAAAAAAGAAAAGGAAAACCTAGTGTGTGCAGAAACCTCCTTCAACTAAAGGAATAGAGAGGTCTGTCCCTTTATAGTGCCTATCAACTGCAAAGTATCATCCTCCAACCTCACAAGGAGGCTTACCTATCCCTTCCTACACTACAAGTGCCCAATTGTTCTACCCCAAAGAAGTGTTCAACCTACTAAAGACACTGTAAAACACACATGTTAAAGTGCTAGTGCAAATTCATATAATTTAGTGAAAAAACCCATGAATAAATAGCCTGAGACAACACAACACCAGATAACACAGTAGAATACAATCTGGCTAGAGAGGCTATAATAAACCACATAACTAATAACTAGCTAGCCAGCAAAGTTTAAAAAACCAGTGGTGTCATCCAGGTGCACCGATCATTAAAATATCATCCAAATTAAGGATTCAAGCTTCGTTTTCATTCATGAGAGCTCTACTTATTACTCTCTTTACCTTGATATTTGTATTGCAGTGTGGTAAGCTCGTTGAATAACTACAAAGTTATTACATGGCCGAAGTATTGCGATAATTCGCATACAATGGCTCTGTCCATTTGTCTAATCGTACATCATATTTGATCCATGGTCTCACGGTAGCTCACACACACTTTCCCTGTGATATCCTGCTTCACCCAACTATCGCGAGTTTTCTAACAAGCATTGCCGGCCTTCTCTAAAAAGTTAAGAATATAATTCTCAATATGCAATTAAGCTGTGAAGTCAGTGAATAAGTCGATGTGTGAACCCTAGGGGTAGGTTCTATGAGAGTGCACTAGTGTGCTGTTTCTTTGATGGTCTGTATTTAAACTGGGTAGCTCCATTTTGATGCAGTCTTCTTCATTGCTCTCCTTCAGAATGACGCCGACAATACAAATGTGGCCATATCATTCATATAAGCAGTATTGCTATTTGTTTCCAAGAATGACTAGGCTACAAGGACGTAGGGTCCCTGTATAAACAATACTGTTAATCTGAATGATGTGATCTCACTTATTACCTGATGCGGCCAATACTAGGCGAGTGCCCCTACAATTGGCTTGTGTGGTGTCCTGGTGGTCCTCTGCTTTCACCAAGTCCAAATTAATCAATTTCTTCCACCTATTAGTAATTAAGATGTCCTAAATCTCCCATCTTATTTGATGGTATTGAAACCACACCTCCTTAATAGGTTAATCATGCTTCTTCTGCAATTAATTTTCAACATATACAGAACACTGTACATTCAGACAATTACATTGTAAGTTAAACAGGCAGCACAAAATGTACATTTAACATAGACCTGCTTGCAATATTAGTTTTACCATACAGATTGTGAATTTCTATGGTAACCCACCTAACTTTGCCTTCATATTGCCCATAAAATAGATGTTGTCGACTCATCCATTCCGACATCACGAACTCTAGAGCTGGTTTACCAGTAGGGCCAGGAAGACTACAAAGGAACTCAAGCAAAGGCTCTAACTGTGAGTTTGCAAGGTGAGCAAACACCATTATCAACGACTAAAGAAAAGACAAAAATAGTTACAAAAAAAAAAAAAAAACAACCATACAAGATCCAGTAAAAAGCAAATTCTATACAGCCAAATTCTGATGTTTTTCATTGCAATATGGGTCAAACCACTGAAATAATACCTGCATGACACTGAGCGTTTCTGCCTGCTGCATCTTGCTAAGAATTGCTCTCAGGATCTGGTCCAGGTTTTCTCCCAATTCCTGACCAGCTTTGGCGATAAGAGTGGAAACAAGACGTCCTACAAATGTGGCAGTGAATTCAGATGTTCGAGGATCCAATAGTTGGCTGACTACTTGCATCACATACCAAAGTCCACTATGGCCTTGATCATCACGCCACTGTGCAATCTGTTCCAATGCTACTGACACGTATGCACGAAGACATTCACCACCATTCTAAATTAAGAAAACATTTTCAACAAAGACCACATTTATAATATGCATAGCAATCAAGTAAAACAAAAAAGCATACCTGCATGGTTGTATTGTCATCTGTGCGTAGGGTACACTGGGCAACTGCAGAAAAGGCCTGACAAATGAGAAGTTCTGAGAGCGGAGGTTTTGTGTTCCTCACAACTGTGGTCAAAATATCAATTGAGGTCTACAAAATATTTAGATATCAAAAGAAAAAAGCCTCATCATTGTATAATCAGTGTACATAAATAAAAACAAATAAATTTAGGTTTTTAAACCTGTCCTATAGACAATAGCAACAAATGTTTGTACTCACCGCACAAAGACCACCTGGAATTTTTTCTGATGGAGCCTGCATTATGCTAACTAGAGTAGGTATAAGCCTCATTTGCATGGGACCTTGGCACCCTTCTATTTGAGCCAGTTCTTTAAAAATGTCTTGTGCTAAAGAGGCAACAACAGGGTCTAAGAAGAAACAGAAAGCAATCAAATACAAAGCCATTTCACCTCTTTAAATATTTAATATCCATCTTTGCTCACCATTGCTGTATTTAAGGAAGATTGCAATAGTGAAAGGGCAGATTTTAGATTCAGCGTTAGCAGTGAATACTGGATCCACACTGCAGACAATGCACAGGGTTTCCATTACCAAATTCAACACCTCAGATGTGAATTGAGCTGCCAAGTGTATAAGTCCATCAACAACACTAGGTAGAAATGGTTGAAGAACATGGGTGCTTTCAGAGATCTTCAGCTGCTCACAATATCTGAGGGAAAAAAATAAAAATGAAACAGTAAACAAAAAATAAACACTCTTCAACATAATACAAAGGGCTGCTATTTTTACCCCCAGATTGCTCGAACAGCTGATATGCGCACTGATGGTGGTTGGTTATCATGCAGTCCACTGACTGTAGCCTGAAGAAATTGCTGTATTAACTCAGGAGACATAGCTGCAGTAAATCGACTTGCTGCCCAAAGGGAACGTCCCAATAGGAAAGGAGATACTGATCAGGACCAAAAAAAACAAAAAAAACTTAGATTAGGGCTGCACAGATTCTAAATTACAGGGCCCTATGTCATAGAATATTATGAGTTTTTAAGCACAGAGAAGGAACCAAAGCTGAGCATCAAAAGATTTTTCAAGAGTGGGCAAAACAATGTTGAATTGCAGGGGAGGTGCATTGAATTAGTTGCAATCAGTATTACAGGTGAGGGACGATGTTTCCTGCCTAAGTCTAATAACAGTGTAATAGTAACATTGGTCAGTATCTGTGTGCAAAATGCAACAAAAAAGCATTTTCCCTGCATGCAAACACTGACATTCATTTTACCTCCCCTGCAATTCAATATGGTTTTGCCCACTCTTGAAAAATATTTTGATTGGAACAATTTATCTCAATTTATCTTATAGGGTATGGCCATCTTAAGAGCTTTTATAAAGGACATGTAATGCTCCATTAAGGGGAATCATTTCAGAATAGACCATATTCCCTCACAATAAAACCATTTATTCTTCCTTAATTGCACTGAAACTATGCCTCCTATGATAGTCACAGACTAACTTTATAGAACTTTTTTTTTTCTACTTACCTCTACTACAGACACTACAGTGTCTTCATGCACTGTCTAACTTCAGAAAACAGGTTCTCATGTCAGCCACAGAACACAATAAAACAAGCAAAATGCAACTGGGTACCAAGTGTCTGATCTGGGTACATTCTAACAAATATAAGGAGGATGTGCTATACTGTTGTCAAAAAAGCAGAAACACAAAATATCTATATAGAGAAAAAAAAAATACAGTTTACTTTTAGTTAATATTTTAACTTGTGAAAACAAACCTGAAAGATTGAGGTCTGAAAGAATTACACCGGTCAAGAAACCAGGCATATCAAACTGAACCCTTCCACTTTGTACACCTTCTGTAAGCAGAGACTTCACTGAACCTAGGGCTAGCATGCAGGCCTCATGTATCTTCCACCTGTAAAACACAGTAAATTTTTATACTAAAAACATATTAAATGTTAGGTCTCTTTACACTTACATTTTGTTGAATTTATTATTACTTTAAGGAGTTAAATCCTAAAATAACTTTAACAATAGTGCTACATGTATTCTTAACCCAGTGGTTCCCAAACTGTGTGCTAGGCTCCCTGGGGTGAAGCAATGTTCCCATTGGTGTTCCGCGGGATGTTTTTTCTGATGTGGTGGAATGTTGCTAGTGTTTCTTAGATGCTCAATTTTACTTATTGTATAGATTTGACGTCAACCTGAAGTATTTCTGTCTTTACACTATTTCGGCCCAAATACTTAGGTGCGGCTTAAGAAAAAAAAAACAGAGACCCTAAAGGTGCCGTGGGTGGTTTTTTTTTTTCTTTAAATGCAGTAGTAGTAGTCTATAATCACTTGTTGGGGGATTGTACACTACTGATACAAGAGGAGCGCCGCAAATGCAACATAATGCACTGGAACCATTCCAAAATAAACACAAAAAAGGCAAATGCTGCTCCTTTACTTCTGAGCCCTACGCTGTACCCAAATAGCGTTTTACAACCATACTTGCAATATTTCAAAAAAAATCAATAAATAAAATTTCATAGAACCAGGAGATTTTAAATTTTGTCTTCTGGTTTGTTAATCTATTATTCTGGACAGATGTTAATATGGAAAATTTGTTTAAAAAAATTTATTTTTAATTTTACCCTCACTTTCCTCTTAAACAACTAAAGGCTTAAACATCNGAAGTTTTGGATACTTTGAGGGTTGCCGTTTTCTAAATGGGATCATTGCCTATCACACAACCATTGGGATATACCCAAGCAGATTACTCACTGGGAGGGTCAAAATAAAGTATT
Organism: Platyplectrum ornatum; assembly: GCA_016617825.1. Taxonomy (NCBI): domain Eukaryota; kingdom Metazoa; phylum Chordata; class Amphibia; order Anura; family Limnodynastidae; genus Platyplectrum; species Platyplectrum ornatum. The sequence goes on from JABWIB010003861.1 coordinate 29,449, forward strand.
TACAGTTGGGTGCTTAGACGGCAGCACTTAGCACCAGTCTGCCGAATCTTGCATGCGCTGAAGACAATTCATCTATCCTGTAGTGTTTCACGAATGTACTGTGTTTCCCCTATAATAGGACCTACCCTGATAATAAGCCTTATCCTATTTTAAAGTAAACTGTCTAAAATAACCCCTACCCCGAAATTAAGCCCTATCTAAATCGCAATGTGTCGTCATAATGTCAGCAGCACTTGGGGGAACAATGAGGTGCCATAATGTCAGCAGCACTTGGGGGGCCCATGATTGGATTAAAAGCAGTGCCTTATTATTGGGGAAACACGGTATGTGCAGAAGCCCACCCGGCGGCTTTGCAGAGTTCTTCTATGGAAGCAGATTCCCTCTCCGCCCATGAAGTTGCGATGGGTCTTGTAGAATGAGCTCTTAGCTTGTCTGGTGGTACGACTTGTTTTGCATTGTAGGCTTCCAAGATGCATGATCTGATCCACCTCGCTATAGTCGATTTTGAGACTGCTGCTCCTTTGTTTTTGCCCTGGATGAACAGTTGTTTCGTTTTTCTAATTGGTTTGGTTCTCTCTAGATAAATTATTAGAGATTGCACCAGTCCAGAGAACAACTGGTTTATATGGAAGTTCGATACTACCTTTGGTAACACCGGATTCGTCCGTAGAACCACTTTATCTGAGTGAAATGAAATGTACGGCTGCTCTGACCACAGTGCTTGGAGTTTGGACACTTCTCACTGAAGTGATTGCCACCAAGAATGTCACTTTCCAGGTGAGCATCATGAGTAATGTTTCCTGCAGTGGCTCGAATGGTGATGATGTGAGCGCATCTAGCACTAAGTTCAAATCCCAAGGTGGTATTGGTGACCTCACTGTACTCACTGTAGGTTTTAGTATTTGTTGTTTGCCAGGTTTTTGTCTAATACTGCACTTAACGCTGACACTTGCACCTTGAGGGAACTTGGGGCCAAATTCTTGTCTAGACCGCTCTGCAAGAAGTCTAGTACTGAAGAGATTTTTGAAGGTGCCCTCTTGCCTCTTTTGCACCATGTTGCATACGTGCACCAAACTCTTGCGTATGTTTTATTTGTTGCCTGTTTCCTGGATCTGAGGAGTGTTTGTATGACCTTGGACGAAAAACCCTTCTTTAAGTTGCTGACTTAAACAGCCATGCTGTCAGTTTTAACTGCCGAGGATTGGGGTGCAGTATGCCTCTTTGGTATAAGAGGTCTGGACGGTCGGGTAACTTCCAAGGTTTGGAAATCGACATTTCCAGGAGCTTCGGGAACCATGGTCTGCGCGGCCAGTATGGTTTTACTGCTATTACTGCTGTCTTCGCCATCTGGATTTTTGCAATTACTGGAATAGGAGGGAAGACATATGCTTGTGAAGTCCCATTCTGCATCCGTCGCAATTGCCTGTGGATTAAAAAGTCTGGAAATGAACATAAGGTCTACTTGTGGCTTGCCCCACCATCTTCGTAACCTGCAAGAAGACTTCGTCCTGGAGTTCCCACTAGTTTGCCCATAACTGGAGTCTGCTTCATCATAGACTGACTCTTCGTGCCCCCTTGTCTGTTGAGATATGCTACCACAGACTGTGTCGAACCGGATCATAACAGCCTGATGCCGTAGTCATCTCTCTGACATTGGAGTGAAGTTGGCTTTCGCATTGGTTCAAGATTCCTTGAGCCCAGGAGGAGCCGCACAGAGCTCCCCAGCCTGAGGCACTTACGTCGGTTGTTATGACTACCGGTTTTAGTAACCATCGAAGCTCCCTTCTGGCTGCCGCGGATAAGAGTATTGGCCGGCTGGTATTGGCGTGTTTCCATCCCACTGTCTGAGGAAGCAGGCTTGTATCTGTCTGGCATGAAACCTTGCCCATGGAACCGCATCTATTGCTGAGGACATTAGCTGTTGGAATTTCAGCATGAAGGCCACTGTCACCTGGATTTTTGCTTTTGCCTTCCTGGCTAGTGATATTATATTGCACACTCTTTGCTGGGTAAGAGACACCTTCATTGCACGAGTCTATCCAAACTCCCAGGTACATTGGTTGCAGGTGGTGGGAGCGGCAATCAGGTGGTCGTCTAGGAATGGCCAAATGAGCATAGCTTCGGAGCGGAGTTTTTCTACCAGGACTACCGGTACCTTCGTAAAAGTCCTCAGGGACGTTGTCAGACCGAAGGGAAGAGAGGTGAATTGATATTGAAGACCCTGAAGACATAACCGTAGGTACTTCTGATGCGATTGACACACTGGAACGTGCAGTTAGGCATCTCTGAGATCCACCGACGTTAGAAAAGCTGATGAAGGTGCTTCTTGGATGACCCAGAAATTCTATCTTGTACCCCCTGGTCAAAACCTCTCTTACCCAGCGGTCGGTGGTAGAGTGTATCCAGTTTTGAAACGGGAAAGTTGACCACCCTTCTCTCCCACCTGGTGATCCCTGACGACACTGATTGATGGGGCAAAAGCCCTGCTTGGTACCTCTGCCAGCTTGGGGGTTGAAAAGTCTGGCGGACCATTGCCCTCTGCAGTAACTTCTACCAGGCTTATAGGTTCTTGCTTCCTTGACTTACAGCAAGTGGTCTTCTGGCCCTGTCCTGGGGTAACCAGGCTGACTTTCCTCCGGAGGACTTCTCTATGATTGAGTTTTTTTCCGAAGTGATAATCCCCCTGAAAGGGAAGTGAGCGCAGCCTTGTTTTCGATTGGCTATCCAGTGCTTGAGCCAGAGTGCCCTCCTGGAGACCTCATTAGCTGCCGCTGCTCGGGTGGCGTACCGGATGACATCCAGTGAGGCATTGCATAGGAATTCAACCGCAAGCTGCATATCTTGCATCCCTTTAATTAGAGACGCTCTATTGACCCTGTCTACCAGGTCTGCTTCCATGGTGTAAAACCAGCCACGTAATACTCGTGCAGTAGTGGCCATGAATGTTGCTGGCCTCATCACAGACCCCCAGAGAATGTGTTTTTTCTTAAGGCCCAATTCCACTTTTTTCTCCATGGGATTACGGAATACATTCACGTCCTCCAGCGGGAGAGTAGCCGTGTGCTAGTCTCGCGATCGCCGCATCTACCTTAGGCGATTTGTTCCATTTGCGGGAATCTTCTTGCAGGTAGGGGTATGTGCGGTTCAGTTTTGCTGGAGGTGTCTTCCACTCATCTATGACCAGATCTTTGAATATGTCAGATAACGGAAACATTCTAATCCTCTTTTACTGCTCTTGAAAGAGAAGATCTTGTAACGTAAGGCTCTCCTGAGATTCCTCTATATTCAGGGCCTTATATATCAGCTTAAGGAGGTTCGAGGCAAGATCAGGGTTCATACTCGGGTCATCTCTAGTTGCCACAGCCCCTTCTTTCTCTGACAGATCCGATTCCTCAGACATGTGTCTTGCTCAGGTTGGGTTGGCAGAACAGAAGTTTCACTGCCGCCAGATCTTGTTCTCTTCCTTGAAGAGCATTGCCCCTCTTCCCTGGTAACAAACACCGTTGTTAGTGTGGTGATAAAATCAGCAAGCTGGGTTGGTAGTACCGGTTGCTGTTTTGCCATACATGAGACACATAGGCAGAGGCAGTAATGGCAGAACTATCTTACCAGACTTCCTTGACTGAGAGCGTTTTTTCCTCCATGATGGGATGACACATGAGCTTGCAGCAGTCAGAGGTTTAAATAGTTCACCTAAAACAACCGGCCGGTGTCACGAACGATTGCTTTACGGCACGAATCCTCTGCGAATATTCACCGCGTAGAACACCCGTGTTGCACGCTGATTCACCTGGGCTGGGGCAGCCTGTGACGTGCAGCGTGTCACAACATGGCCGTCCTCCCGAGGAGACTGACGAATGGGGCAGAAAAGCCAACAGGCGTAAGTGCCTCGACTTTCTCCAACCTCCGTGGACCGCAGTGTGGAGGGAGCGCCAGACATACAGGACTGCTGTGCAGGTAAGCAAGAAGAAAAGACACAGAAAGCGGAAGGAGGGAGGGCTTATATACCGCTGTGTGTTTTCTATCTTCCTGTGCAGGGGATGTCTCCCAATGGTTGTGCTGCCATGGGAGGACAGGGAAAACAGGATATTATTAACACCACAACAAGCTATGTGTGTAAAAAAAAAAAAAATGGACAAAAGGTGCAGTGGAGCTGGGAATTAGACACTCACAACTGTTGACGGAGAATGACCTTACAAGATAGTGACACCACACACAGAAGTCACATCTACTCACTGCCCAGAACTAACAGCTGGGTACACCTCAGAACATTACTTCTGTTCTATATGATCAACTGATTTAAAAGATCTCAGCTAAACAATCTGCTTTGCCTGTAAACAATCACAGAAACCTTTTTATATTTTCATTGGATATGAGAATCATTGCTCTGGAGATAGTGTATTCACTAAAATTTTCTGCAGACATCAGATGTTTTTGACCCCTGAAAAGGTAAGAAATAAATTTTCATAATTGATGTGGGAGACTGTCTGGAATGTAGGACATCTATATCCTGGTGGAGAATAAGGAGTAGAGATCAACACTGAGCTCTGAAATTCTACTATAAGATGCTATAGCTGGGGTCATGAAAAACTCCTTGCTGGTCACGATATAGAATGGGACCCCGAAACATTCGGTTGTTACAAAGCGGGAGACCAGACTGAACACACCTGCTTACCAAGGCCTATCCTGCCAAACAGCGACCAAAGCATGTCTAAATTTGTGTCACAGCACAGAAGTTTTAGGACTAATGTTCAACATACCTAGAGCCCCAGGTACATGCGGTAGACACATTATCAATTCCATGGAGGTTACAGCTAGCGTATGTTTTCCCACCAATACCGATGATTCAGTGGATTTTGAGTAAACTAACCAAGGAGAGCGCCGCATTAATTATAAATTCTGCTGAGGTTTCTACTAATATCGCAACAAATGGTCATGCAAACAGATATCAGCCATCCCAAGCCACAATGCCTGAAATTGATGGCTTGGTGGCTGAAAAGATTAATTTGACTCAGTATTTCAAGATTTCCAATGGGGCAATTCGAACCAGTCTTAATGGCAGGAAAGATTCTACTTTAAAGACTTATTACCGCATGTGGAAAATCTACATAAACTGGTGTGCAGTGAACTGCCGGTTTTATACGGACATTTCCAGTTTTTCAGTTCTTACAAAAAGGTATGAACAAAGGCCTGGCCTCCAGCTCTCTTACGGTCCAGGTTTCCGCTTTAAGTTCGCTCCCTGGAAACTAAACTTTTTTAGAAGGTTTGATTACTTGTGGCTATCACTTCAGCAAGGATATCTAAATTATAAGCCTTTAGGGACAGAAGAGCCTTTTCTAATTTTCCAACCGGATAAAGGGAGTGATGAGAACGAATCCATAATTTCTGCAAAAAGTTATGTCTTAGTTCCATGTTAACTAGAAGGAACTAAAGTTTCATAATCTTCATTTAGTACGTGCTCTAAAAGTTTATGTAGAGAGAATAGCACCTATTTAGGACAGCATCAAGAATTTAACAATTGTTTATCTTCTTTATAGAGAAAGTTGGGGACCAGCCTCTAAAACTATAGCCGACAGGTAAGATCTTAATTAAGCTTATAGGATTAAGGGCATTCAGGCTCTAGATAGGATTAAAGCGCATTACACTAGAGAAGCAACACCGAGGGCAGAAAAGGGGGCAGCGACCATATAAGAGTTATGCAGGGCAGCTGAGGCAAGCGTTGGTCTTAGAGTTCTTAGTGCAGCTGTCTAGGTTTAGCACAATATTAATTTATTTATTTATGTTAGCATAGTTAGCTTGGGTAGGACCCAGAAGTCATGGGGAGGAGGATGAAGCAACATATTATACCTGTTAAAATAGCTTCCTCGACTCTCCCATGACAGCACACATTTTCCCACCCTGTATTATTAATTGTGGAGTTTTGCTAATTTTTTAGCTTGTGAAAGTAGAATGTACTAGATGAAGCAAGGGGGGTGGGGGGGGAGAGATGCACTTCTACTGCCAGTGTCATTGTTGCCTATCCTGGCTTGGAGGTGAAAACTAACCCACAATTGTGCTGTCATGGAAGAGTTGAGGAAACAATATTAAACAGGTATATAATATCACTTCAGGTCTCTTCCACGCGTCCACAAGTATGTCTAGAAACTGAGGGGAAAGAAATTCACCTTCCCAGGTGAATTATATTAAATGCCTGACTGAAAGCTTGGTACAAACCATCTCTTAACAATGGATTGTTTATCTTCCAATGTTGTCTGATAGAAAATTTAATGAGGGTTGTTATGTTTAGGTGACATAGAAGCAATGGATGGGTCCAGACTACAAGAAAGCCAGGGATTGGGAGTCACTGCACATTGCACAGCTGTCATGAGTGCTGATGCGCTTAGAGAGCTGAGGCTTTGGCTGCAGCTCACTTAATAAGGTAGCTGGCAAAACCAAAATTAATAAGGGGGATAAAATAAAGAAACAGCACGCAACTCCAACTGGCACCTTTTCGGCCATCCTTCACAATTTAGACGTAATATACAACCCTACTCAGAATGATGTCTTCTATAGCAAACTAGCAATAAAACTATAAAAATATATTATTCTCACTTTCCTTTACTAATGTAACTTAAAGACAATATAAATGTGTTAAATTGTTAACATTTATTATTTTTTTTTAAGTAAATACAAGTGATTATTTGCAATTGCATAATACCTCAAATTTTAATGGTAAAATTAATATATGAAATGTAGCTTGATATACCATCAACACATACTTACCAATGTTCACCACCTTGGGTCTTTATCTGTTCAGCTTCCTGGAAGTGTCGTGAAGCAGCGGCTGCAAGAGCAACTGCACTCTCAGTTTGGAACTCGCTTGAAACAGCCTGGAACAAGCAGACAATAAGTTACACATATTGGCAGTAAAATAGCAGCACATTATGCACAGGCTGTTGGCACTCACTAAAAGTAGATCCTGTGCAGCTATACGGACAGTGTAAGAAAACGTGTCATCATCTTCATCCTCAACAAACTGCTGTGGATTTGTTGTCCACACTTTTATCTAAAGAAAATAAAATATGAAAGATTATTTAGCTATCTTGGAAACACACAAATTTGCACAGCTATAGAAAGAGACAGCAATGAAGCTAAAGCTAAATGGGACAGACAGGATGGAAAGAGACGGAAACCAGGCCACCAGCAACAGGGTGTAAAGCACCATAGCAGCAGGCTGCCGCTATCTACCTACCCAGGGAAGGGCAGGTGCCTGATGGACAGGAGTGAAACAACCTCTGGGAGTTGGAAAAAGAAAGAGGTATCAAGACAGGAATGACAGGTGCCATAGCTAGATCTGGCAGGTTGAAGTCAGACCAGGGGAGTCATTTCACAATTGGGGAGGGTTCATCTTATGTCTCCATATCATGGTTGAACTGTACCTTGAAGAGAATTTTGGCATCTGGACATGTGACAGGAGTTTTTCAGTTTTTTTTTTTTTT
>JABWIB010003862.1:5400-41590 GCA_016617825.1 Platyplectrum ornatum
CAGAGGATGACTCATTGTAGGTGGCTGGATATGGACAAAGGAACAGAAACATGTCATTGGTAAGTTGCACAAGGGCTGAACAACACGCAAATAACAGTTGCGTTTTTTCATANACATATTGAGCTATACATTATCCACAGAGTGTGTGAATTCGTCATGACGAATTTACTGAAATTCGTCAGTGTATCCGTCAGTTTAGTGTAATATCACATGACGAATACCCATTTTTCGTCAATGAGATATCGTCAGCATTCGTCAGCCATTACAATTCGTCAATACAATTCGTCACTTACTGAATACTATACATCACCANTCANTGACGAATTTTGATCACTGACGAATGCTGACGAAAAGAAATCTCTGCAGAATTCGTCAGTTAGTGAATTCCCCCCCAGGTCAGCAACACACAAAATAGGGTACAGCAAACATAGGCCAAACCGTGCGCACATGCCACCATCACCCACCAGGCCCACACAAGGAAACAGGCCGCCAGAAATCCAAAAGCAAGAGATAAAATATCCAGGGCGAGGCACAGCAAAAAAAACCCAAAAAACTGCCGGAGCAAAGGAGGGTAAGGAGGGAGAAGAGGAGAGATGAAGTGTAGCAGGAGGACAGGGCACAGCAAGCATAACACTACGTACCAGAACCTAAACCCAAGTGATAGGGGGACTGCAGCCAGGGAGACCAGACACGGTAGAAGCGGGCAGGGCAACCGTGGTCAGCTGAAAGGAACCGTTCATGCGCCAGAGAGTTGTTAACTAACCGAAGCCAATCACCAGCCAAAGGAGGGTCGGGGCCAGCCAAGTGCGGGCCAAACAGGACGCACACATAGAGAGGCAATAGGTCTGAAGGGGGTGAGGAAAGCAGTCATCCAACCCCAACACAAACAGGCATTTCCAGGGAACCAGAGGGATAGGAGTAGGCAGGGTAGAATTTAAACAGCGGAGGAGAGAGGTCCACGAAGACTGAACTCGGGGGCACAACCAAATGAGATGGAAGAAGTCGCAGCAGTTACAGCCACACTTGGGGCACAATGACTCACCCGAGATATTAATCTTGGCCAAGCAAACAGGGGTGAGATACGCCCGGTGAATAGTATACACTTGGACGAGCTGGACCCGTGCGCTGGATGTCAAGCCCTGAGAGCTGCCAAGCAGAGACTCCCACTCCTCATCCCAAAGGGGGCCGATGTCTAAATCCCAGGAGGCTCAAAGTTTAGGTTCCCCGTAGGCATCGCAGAAACCAAGTGAGAGTAGAGAACCGAGACCGTGTGATCAGTGCCAGTATCGTACAGCAGCTGCTGAACAGAAAAGATTGGGCAGCAATCGCATGGCGCAGTTGGAGGTAAGGGAACCAGCAGGAGGCCGATAAAGAGTATTAGTCGCGTAGCTGTGCAAACGATTTAAGGGTACCCTCCGAGACTATGGAGGAGAGTCTCCACATCATAGGAATGCCACAGGGAGGAGCACGAGAGAGACTGCAACTCCCAAAACCAAGGATTGTGCCACAAGGGAGTGGAGGGGTCCAATCCAGAGCCAACCAGATGAGAATTCACCCAGCGCCTGCGCCTGCAGTAAGATAGGGGGGGAGTATCAGGATAACGGCCAGCCAGCAGAGCCTGAGCAAACGTGTGATGGTGACCCAGAGACCAGTGGAGGTCCCCATGAGGAGAGTCGGTGACCCAGTCCTACAGGTGAGCCTGCTGGGCCGCCACATACTAATAGTAAAAGTCAGGGAGACCCAAACCACCCAACACCCTAGTGAGACAACCAGGCTTCCAGAAACCCCTCGGGATCGGGCCCTTCAACCTTTTCAGGGAATCCAACAAAGCGAACGTTATTTCTCCGGGAACGGCCCTCCAGATCGCGGAGTTTAGATCCTAGTGAGCGCACCTGAGATTGAAGGTCCTCCACACGCGACGGGAGTTGCGCCACAGAGTCCTCCAACGCAGAAACGCGGGTCTCAACCACACCAACTTGTTCACGGATGCTCTGCAGATCCTGGCGCGGAACAGAGGTATCGTTCTTGACCTCACTAATCTGAACAGAGACGCTTCTCAGCAGAGAGAAAGCCGCCAGGAGCTGAGACATGTTAACAGCCGGTTGGGTCCGGGAGAGGGAAGCATCATCCGATGAATTAGAGTCCTCCGTTGCCGGCACAGGAGACTTGGCAGGTTGGTGGGAGAATTTCCGGAGCCTGGCCGCCGCAGAGGAGGACGGAGCCGTCTGGGTTGTTCTCCCCATGATAGTGAATGAAAAATACGAGGGGAAGAAGGAGAACGGGGGTGAGGAGGAATCTGCAGGCCAGCCAAAGCGCCACACCAGGTCAGGAGCAGCAGGACAGATGTGCACAGCACAGGGCACAGCTCAAGGCGCAGCACAGGACACAGCAGGCAGAGACAGGAGTACAGACCCCCACGCAGTCCAAGGGCACCCCCAGATCACAGACACACCGCCAGGAACAGTAGGCCCAGAGCAGCAGTCCAAGATGGCGCCAGCCTGTCCTTAGCATCGAGGAGGGGAGGGAGGGGATGCCAGGAACCCCCTGTAGCAGCAACACACAGGGCAGCAGCGGCTACCCAGGCCAATCCCCAGCAGGCTGGGAAGCTGGAAAACAGTGGGAGAGGAGCCGGAGGTGAACCGCTGGGCAGCTGAGAAGCCTCAGAGCGGCAGGAGGAGGGCCGCCGGCAGGAGGAACAGGAAGGCCCGATCCAAGATGCCGCCAACGCTTCGGCGAGGCCCCTGCAAAAGGACGTGAAGAAGGAGAGAGGGGGGCGGGTGCGCAGTGCAACCGAGCCCCAGCAGCAGGCAGACAGCAGGAGGGAGCACCCGGGCCGAATGGCACTCACAGCCCCCGGATCGCCAATGAGGAGGAGGGGAGGACGGCAGCAGGTGCACCACAGGGGAACGCCGCACAGCACCGTTATAGTTACATTTAGTGCCACCTTTGCTAGAGCTTTACCAACACTTACACCAAGATGGCCCAGACTTTCCCGAAACCCGACAGAGATCCACATTTGCTTTCCTCCTTTAGCCTTATTACACTACCCAACTGCAATTTCAAAATTTTTGCATCTATTATGACCGGCAGACATTCAGTAAAAGGGCCATAGCCTCTGAATTTAACCCACGTACTGACAATGTACTGTTTAGCTTGGATATGAAAAAGGCATTCAATACCGACCAGCAGCATCACATGTTTTGGTCTCTTCTCATGGCCAGAGGTATTAGGGGGGATTTTCTATCTCTTCTGGGTTCTTTTTATACCACATGTATTACTAGACTGCTAGTTAACAGAATGTGTAGTGAGTTTATCCATATGAAAAGGGGTACTTGTCAGGGATGTCCACTGTGACATTTTTTCTGGCATTGAACCCCGAAAGATTATTATTCCCCTGTTACACAAACTGGACCAGATTCAGACTTTAGGCACTATTGACTTACTCAGGAGTGGGAAAAACCATGTTGAATTGCAGGGGAGTTAAATTTCATTAGCTGCAAGGGAACCCGTTGTGTCCACCTTTAGGGAGATGACTGACTCCTACCACAGGAGCTAGGCTGTTTAGGCTGGCATTGATGGAGCCACTGACTATATCCAGTATAGTTTTATCTCATTTAATTATATATATTTATATATGCATATATGAGATAAAACCTGCAAAAGATTGGACAATGTTGAGAACATCCACAGCCTCTATTTCTATAAGCATTTTTCACTGTGTACAAGCAGACAACACATATCAAACAGTAGTTTGTCTTATTGCCCCCTCTAGTGGTGGTGGCTCTCTGACCACAGGTGTCAATTTTAGAATGCATAAGCCGAAAGATTTCCCTCTGAAACAAAGCCGAAAGATTTCTCTCTGAAACTGCAGCAGGGAATGTGCCAATGTTTCAAGCAGCTATTTCTAAGCAGGGTATTGGACCTGATAAGATTATTCCAGAGAAACAAAATTCTTCCGGTAATAAGTTTTCTTAATGCACTGCCCCTGGAACACCACTCGCAGGGTCAGAATAATGGTCAGTACCGTGCTCAGAAACCCACCTGAAGAATATGTGCGGTACTGGGCATGCAATGTGAACTGGCGACCCAGGGTTCTTACTGTTGACGATCATGAAGGAGGGGGGAGTATAGTAAAAAATAAATAAATAAAACACCCATGTCATTAAAGACTAGCGTTTTGGTTGCTGACTTGTCTCTTACAAATCTTGCTCACAGATACTTCCACTAGAGATCTACACCATGATAGAGTTCATAGAGCCCTTAGGGTTCCACTGCCATGGGATATCATTCTGAAATTCCATTACATCCTAAACAAAGAGAGCTTCTGTAACCTGGAATTTCAGTTCCACACATATAAATATATAAATGTGACGACTGATCGAGTAAAAAAGATGCGACTGATATGTCTTGTGTGTCTTACATAAAGGATTTCAATGTAAGTAGATTATGAACATCAATTGATAATTACAGGTTTCTTTTGTTTTCATTATGGAGTTTTTTCTGGTGTTCTGTTTTTTGTACAAAAAACTCTGTTATGATACAAACTGGGGCTAAATCAAAAGAAATCTGTACTGAATTTAAAAAAAAACAACAAAAGGTGTAAGACAATAACAGCGCAATGCCAATGTAATACATTTATGAGAAAATTATAACATGCTGGTGCCTATATACAATTTACAATATGTCCTCCTATGGTTTGCATTGGGTTTCGTCATGGTCCCTTGTTCCCATACCTCCCAACATTTGCTGGGGAGAGATAGGGACACACATATCCCGCCCCCTCCCCTGGCCAAACCCTGCCCCTGTCTAGGCCAAATCGTGTCAAACTCGGCCCCTGCATGCCCAAACCCCGCCGACCACAGCAATGCCCTGCAACTCACTTTCCTGCCAGTTTGTCCCCAGAGTGGAACAAACTGGTAGGAGGGAAGGAAAGCGGGACTGTCCCGCTAAAATCGGGACAGTTGGGGGCTATGCTTGTTCCTCCTACAGCCTACAATGGCTCAGCGGATAGCAATGATACTTCACAGAGCTATGGTTGTAAATTTGATTACCAGACAAGTCCTTATCTGTGTGAAGTTTGTTTATTTTCCCAGTGTATGTCCAAAAAATTGGCAGCTGACTAAATTGTCCCTAGTGTATGTTTATGTATAGTTGCCCCTATGTATTAAATTCCCAATCTCCTTTAGAATGTAAGCCTTCAGACAGGGCCCCTCTTTCCCACCCATCCTGTCTGTCTGTCTGTGTTCCCAACTGTACGGTGCTGCGGGCACTTTTTGGTGTCTAATGAATAAACATTAAAAATAATAATACAAAAATTCTAGGGGAATAATTATATTCTCATATAATTAAACCCACAAAACATAATAAAATCACACATATTTCAGATCAGAATAAAAAAAATAAACATTTCTCACCTCAGTAAGAAGATTCCTTTTCACACAATTGATTCCTCCTATAAAGACCATATTGGGCATTACCGGTCTTGGGTAGTCAAACACAAAGTCTATGGTCATTAACCAAATTGCGCCATGACCAAGAATTTCGTGTAGTTTAACCTCTCTCTGCAGAAATTCAGAGGCCAGTGTCTCGTAAGGAGAGTATACAAAATCACACAGAGAATATAGAGATAGGTCAAACAGGAGATTCCCCAACCGATGAGGAAAATTGATTTGATCGCTCAAGCTCGTCATCATCCGTGGTAGGTAAGGTAAAGGCATTGGGCATTTAAAGGCTGTAGCATCTATGTGGCAAGGTAAGCCACGCGAGAAGAGAACTGAGGGCACAGATAAATGCTCTGCAAGTATCTGACCACAAGGGAGCATAGGATCCGAGAAGACAACATCAAAGTTCATATCCTCCAGGGACTGTATAAAGTCAGCATTGTTCAACATTTGTACACAGTTGTTTAATTTAAAGAAATTTGCTTCTCGCATCTTCTCTTGGATTTTTAGGAATCTCTGGAGAAAAGGTCTATCAGTAAGAATCTCACTTGCCAAAGATGAGAAATGATTCTTAAGTTGTTCCAAGGTATACGATGCAGGGTAAAACTTAACGTTATAGCCTTGAGAGGTCTGAAGATGAAGATTGGTTTCAGGTATAACCACTGTAGCTTGATGTCCCCTTTGTGCCAGTAGATCCACCACAAGGCGCATGCTAAACCAATGACTGCTATCCATAGGCACCACAAGAATTTTACCTCCATCAACAAACGGTGATCGCAAAAAAGGAAAGATAATGATAAGTGTCATGTATAAAGAGAGACGTGTCTCAGCCATGTCCTTACTCCTCTGAGCTTATCTGCAAACTGCCTTTCAAGACCTATACTTATTATGGAACAGACTCTCCGGAGTCACTGAGCACTAAACTATAACATGCTCCTGAGAAACATGAGCTGTTAGTTTTAAGTTTAAAAATATCACGTTTATGCATCCTAGGTCATTTAAGAAAAAAGACTAAATAAAAAGCATCAGAAAATTTAATTGTGTGTTTACTGTTCCTTTAAATGTAAATAGAAATTAAGTTCACTGAATAGACTAGTTCGGAATCCCTGAGGGGAGAGCATGGAGTGTGGGGGAGATAGGGTCATGCAAACTGCAGTATTAAGCCCTACCCTATTGCATATTTTTGTTAACTGAGGAATTTTGCAGTACATGTAGCTGAAAGGAAACAAGGAAACGTCATGCTGCCTGTTCTTGTTAAAACTAAAAGTCAGCAAATATATATATATATATATATATATATATATACATATACACACTTGCCAGCAGTGCATTTCACATATATCATATACACTGTGATAAGAACATTGGTTGAAACATAAGGATTTATTAGCAGACCCAATATATTGGGTCTACAGCCATAGAGAATAGCACTTGTCATAATAATAATAGTTGACCAGTTCATGTCATGTATGCTGCTACCCTTTTGATTTGGTGATTTGGTAAGTGTACATTCTATATCCCTTTGCTCCACCATTGTGATATATATGGGCAGGAAGGGGTGTCAGAACATTTTTCCTGAGGATTGGGCTGGCTGACTTCAAATGGGGTGCAGTGAGTTAGACATGCTGGCTACGCCACACAGCGGGAGTGGGGAGGGTGATCTGTATGACATTTGACATCCCCTAAATCCAAACTGGGAACAGGGCTACAGTCAGGTAGGACCAGTGTGGATCTTGACTGCCTGATAGAAGCCGTCAGGGACAGAAATTCCGTAAGAGCCTAGTGTAACAGCAGCATGGGGTATTTCTGTAATATGGGATGGTGGTGGCGGAGCAAACGCTGTAATCTGTGGTGGCAGTGTGGGGTAATGCTGTAATTTGTGTTTGCGGTTAATAAGTAATTACTTTCATTAAAAATGTACGTCAACTTTCCAGGGATCCCTTGATCGCTTTGTTTGATAGAGAGGCAAAGCTATATTCCAGGAAATAAAATACAGTTCAAAAGATCAGGTTTTAAAAGCAAAACAAGTTGAAAAATAAATAAGTAGATTTACTGAATTGGATGACACTGACGTTATGCAAAGGTCACTTCTGGCTACTAATCCTTTCATGGAGACAATAGTACATTCACTATACTTTAAAAGTGCTGGAAAAAAAACCTATTTGACTGGTCATGTATATAAGACATAAGTAACACGGACACACCAGGAATGACAGTACTAATCTGTCAGTTTTTGGGAGGCTAGACAACGGTCAATACTTAGGCCTAGTGCTAAGCATTGTTTACAAATGGCTTGCCACAGATGACTTAGTGTTGTCCTTTTCTGGCCCCTTGATATAGTGCTTCCTCTCACTCACTCACTCTCTCGATCTCTCTTTCTCTCTTTCTTTCTATCTATCTCTTTCTGGACCGGATCCAGACCTCAGTGTTGATGGAGTAAGTGTCCAGAACAGGGCCATCAAAACCTTTTTCTTTTGGGGGGCTAATCTAGAGCCTGTCACACTGACACACAGACAGTGTGACAGGTGCTCTAGTTCCTCTAATTCACATTGTAAAGTGCTGCTGAGCCTGTCACTGGCTTGGCACAGTCTCAGCCAGCACTTTACCCAATATAACATAATTATTATTTATTATTATTAGGGAAACAACGTTATTGGTGTTTAAAATTCTGATACAAAAATCTTAGAATCAGATGGGTGTCCTGTATGGAGCTCTAACAAATTTGGTAATATTTTCTAGAACAGCTTCTATTGTAAATTTAAAATGAAAGAATAATAGGGATCAATCATTTTTTATCAGTATGTCCTTCATAGGTTGGGTAAAAGTCATCTTGTCTGAGCTATTACCAGCTATAAACTATGCCTATGCAGTTGAAGTATGCTGGAATAGAGTTTTGCAACAGGTAGCCTAACCTTATGGTATATTGGGGTAAAGCAATCCTCTAATGCAGAGGTGGGCAACCTGCTGCTTTCCATGTGTTATCAAATGAATCCCAAAATGCAAAGGTTGCCTACCCTGGACTAGACTAATACCAAGTTCAGATTGCATGCCTCGCAAATTGCCAGGGTTGTGGATTTGCAGGGGCACACAACACTGTGCTCCTTCTTTTTCACTGGATTTGACGGAATTACTGTTCAGAATGCATGCAAAAACCTGTGGCTATCATGAAACCTGTTGATATCATTATAACGCTGACTTTTTGCATGTAATCTGAACAGGGTATAAGCTATAATCAGAGTTGTAAAACATCCCATGAACTATCAATTATTCATCAGTCAAATGCTATCTGCAATAGGATATACATTTGAAATGTGCTGACAATGTAGGATAATAATGAAGAGTAGTATTCCATTTAAAAAAAATCCCAAACATTTTACAAAAAGTTATCCTTCAATTGTGACCATGATATATACATATTAATAGGTAACGTGCACATGTAACGCTTTTTGTATATCAGACAGCTCTTTGGTACAATTGATTATGCTAGGAATAAAAATATTAAATATATCTTTAGGATTGTGGTTTATCTGAATTGTGCAAGAAGAAATGGCTGCAATATAACCACAGTATTATATACATTTTTCATCTACTACAAAATAATTGGAGTGCCCAAAATCTATGGAGATCATAACCAACAACTAAAAAACTCTCAACATTGAAACGATTCTTACTTTTGGCAGAGATTTGGCAGAGACACAGTTTATGCCACCGATAAAAATCATGTTTGGCATTATTGGTCGTGGATAATCAAAGACGAAATCATATCTCAAAAGCCAGAGGGATGTTCTGCTGAGGAGCTCCACGGATGTAATGTCTTTTCTTAGGATCTTTGAGGCCAACTGCATCCATGATGAATACGAAACTTTGCAATAGTACGGTTCAAGCATTCTGATCATTGTGTTCTTAACACGTTGCATGAAGGTCATTTTGTCAGAATTCTTACTGAATAATCTGGGCACATAGGATAAAGGAGATTCACACTGAGAGCTTATATAGTCGTAAGCGCATGGCAAGCCTCTTAGGAAATTCACATTTGGCAAATCAAGATATTCTGCCAGTATCACTCCACATAGTAAAAATGGATCAGTGAGGACAGCATCAAACTTCTCATCCCGTAGTTCCTGAATCAATTCTTGGTTGAGTAATAAGCTCTCACAAACTTTGAAGAACTTATCAAATACCCTATTCATGCTATTAAGCATCTCAATAGCTACCCAGGGGAAATGTAAGGGAAGGGAAAAATGTTCTGTTCCCATTTTCTCCAAGTAGCCATTTATTTCTTTTGACGTGTATGGGACAGAGACTTTCTTTACGGTGTACAATTTAGATTCACTCATAGTCAAGCTGCTTTCAGGTATGATAACAACAACGTGATGTCCATTTTGAGACAGTCTCTCTGCCACGGGGCGCATGCTAAGCCAGTGGCTGCCATCCATGGGGACCACAAGCAGCTTACCCCCATCAGCTTGGCTTAGAATTCCAAACAATATCAGGACAACAGCAGAACAAGGAATGATGGGCAGCTTCATCTCTGCAGCTCTCGAGACTGGACACCGAAAATTGTGATTTATTTGTTGCAGTAATCACTCAAATAGCTTTATTTATCTGGTGGATGTGCTTGGAACTTTGTCAGAACAAACGTTGTTTATTAACTTCATGTGGTTTTTTTTTTTTTTTGTTTGAAACATTTTTATTGACTTTTAGCAGAACCCCCTTTCCCTGACTCTTATGGATTTGGGCTAAAAATTGTCTAGTGTGTGGCCTGCTAAAGATAAAAACGGTAATAAAATGCCTGGGATATTGTTGATCAATCCATATTCCAGATTGAACTACAATATCGCTTGGATAGGAAGCCCCCCACTGCGATTTTCCCTTGAGATATCGGCACCAATATCCACTAGAACAATATTGTTTTAGTGATTGCCCAGCTATACAGTATCTTTTCACTGATGAGCATGTGTTACAATGTGTTACATATTGTCATATTCTAACTGTGGGGTGAAAGAATATTACACAAAGGCAATACTCATATATTATGAATTCCATGATGTCTCGGTTATGATAAATTGTCATTCAAAAGAGTAAAATATGTAACCACAAGAGTACGCAGTAGGTGGTACTAGACTCTTTTGCATAGAATACAGTACTTCTGTGAATATACAGATTGTGTCTTATAACACCGCTCTATTTACCTTCTGCAAGGTGCTTAGCATGGTACAGTCAGCATACATCTTGCCTCCCACATAAGCGTTTACATTTCCTGCCCCATTGACAGAAACCGATTCAGGGGGCTGATCCAGAGTTGCACTTACTCCTTTTTTAGGTGGAAGGGTAAACCTGAGCAAAACCACGATGTAATGTTAGGGTGCAAATTAATTTTATTAACGCAAACAGAAAAACCGCTTTGCTTCAGCGCAAAGATCTCTCAAACACATAATCTTATGTACATTAGAGTTAAGCTAGGAATCTTCACCTCTGAACAGTTTCAATCTGCCTCCCAGCAGTTCAGGGTTTGGTTTTGCCCAGGTCTACATCTACACCTGTTTTGCCCAGGTCTATATTTACACCTGTTTTGCCCATACTCCCAAACTCTGGATCAGCCTCCAGGTCCGTTCTGGGAATATGCGGCACTGACAACACAAACAGTTCCACAGGTACTGTGTAGATAAGTATGGAATAAACATCCATTTAGCTTAACAATCTAATCATCATTTTATAACAAATTTTTGCTCTGTGAACTGGCTCACAATTGGACTGGATCCAGGCTCCAATCCGCTGCCCGACTTTCGCACTCGGTGTGCAGAAGTCGAGCATATTTACTGGTAGCGTGCAATGTTCTGTGTGCTTGATATTCTGTCGCTGGTCTAATCCTTATGATAGGTGGACGTCAGTTTAATTTAAATAAGTGAATGGAGCAGGGTTTTTGCATAGCCGCTGATCTGCACAAATAAGTTAAGGCAGGGGTATAGCAGCAGTGCGGCTATATGCCAGCTATCCCACAAAAGAAAGGGGAGTGATATCCCTCTCTCTCACATGCCAATACTGCCCGTATGGCACACTTGAGTCTGGTTCCAGTCCTTTGTATTTAGTTTTTAGCATCTGCAAATAAATAACGTGTGTGCATGTATGCGTGTGACCAGGGTCAGAGTGGGTGATCAGGGCAATATCCCCATAGATGTGTCACATCAAAAGCTGGCATGTATAAAGTTTGCAACAGCTTGTTAGAGTGCTGAAATTTGGCCTAAGGTCATCCACGCTTTTAGATTGCCGACATTTGTCCTATATGTCACCACACTGATAACAGATAAGGACAGATTAATTAGTAACATCACTAAATAAGATGAAGCTTAATGTTTTAGGCAATCACACTTTGCCATTAAACACTATTTCAATGCATAAAAGGAATTTCAAAATATTGTTGCATCACAGTTCAGATCCAAAGCAAATGCATTTAAATCCTGATATTGGATAAGACTTACGTACTATTGACTTACTCACAACTTACTCATGAGTGGGTAAAACCATGTTGAATTGCAGGGGAGGTAAAATGAATGTCAGTGTTTGCATGCAGGGAGAATACTTTATTGTTACATGTTGCACACAGATACTGACCAGCGTTACTGTTACACTGTTATTAGATTTGGGCTAGGAAACATTAAGCCAAGGCGATCATCTACAGTGCTGGGCCCACGGAGCGGAAAAAGCACCCCCTCACGTCCTTTTATATGCCAGGTTATATCATATGTATGGCCCAGAGACCTAGTACAGGCCAAGACTAAGGAGAAGAGTAAGCTGTGAAAGGAGTCAAAGCCTAGCAACACAATGGGGACCCACAGAGGGGACTTCTAGAATCAGTGGCAATCCGAGGACGAGGAAAGTGAGCCATTGGAAGACGTAGCATGGCAAGGGTCCCGATAGGAAGTTTCGGCCCAACAAAACCAAAGAATTAACAGAGACTTTGTAGAGTAGGGGACATTTAAAGTCTCCATAGTGTAGCAGTAGGTGACTCTGGCCACCACCCAACCAAATTTCCAAAGTTGACCCACAAGGGTTTTAGCAACTCACAGGATCTGTCCCAGCACATAGCGATCTGCAGAGAGAACGTCGGGGGATAGAGATGGAGCAGAAGAGGAATCAGTGGGTTGGCTACTACACAGGTGTCCCAGACACATGAATGCTATGGGTGGGAAATTATATTTACAAAAATGAAACAAATACCATTTAGATGTATGGGTTTAGTTTACAAGTTTTATTTGGTTGTATTTTCAGACTATACAAATTGCTTTTAAATATGTGACATTGTGAAGCATTAACGTTGCTTTAAAATATTAAATGTAGTAACATCAAACTGGATCCAAACTTCTGGGAAGGGGACATTTACCAAGAAGGTGACACTTTTGTGGGCACGGAATCCCATCCTGGTTAAAAATCAGGACAGAGCAGGAAGCGGAAGTGTGTCCATTCTGTGGCGGGGAGGAAAATGTATAAATGCAGCTGTACTATGCCGACTGGGGAAGGTATGGTCTGCCTAGCGCAACTACTGTATAAGTGAAGNAAGTGGCCTCCCCTCATCCATACGGATTTCTGAATGTGGTGGGACAATCTCTACTGCTGCAAACTGAGCTCAGAATCTCTTTCATCTTATGGTTTTAATCTTAATCAAAATCTTAATCTAAATTTAAATAATAATTAACATGATTCTTAACAACAAGGGACAAGTAGTAGTAACAAACTTCATAAAGATCCGCACAGGGGGCCAGGTCCTGATTCCTGCACGCTAGTATGGCAGTGTGGGGGAGAGAGGAGGAATATGTATAAGTAATGTATTCTCGATTTAGCCATAAATATTGAAGATAATAAAATCTGTACAGTTACATATAAAAAACCAGTGGGTGTAGCCACCTTCTTGCACTATAAAAGTGCACATCATGGGAAATGGTGTCAAAACATCCCAAAAGGTCAATCAGTATGACTGAAATGTAATTGTTCTTCAGAACAAGTGTTCTATACCCAAGCCAAGGAATTATTAGAACTCGGGGGTACCCTGTTAAGAATCTTAATATTGCACTAGAGAAGGTTCTAAGAATGGATAATATAAAATATATGTCCCCAGGAATAATGCTAAGGCCCAATCTACATCTCAGAACAAACCTAAAACTCAGCTAACCACAATGGGTACCCAGCATAAGACATATCATTTTGAACAATTTTGAACAGGTACAAATCTGAAAAATGCATTAGCACATCCATCGATTATCGATCCTGCCGTGGATGACCTCTATTATAACCTGTAAAAAATAGAAATAAAATAAACTTACATTTCAGATGCCTTTGCTGCGCACCGTAGCAGTTCCCTGATGTTTCCTCAATACAGCTGCTTCCCCGATGCCCCGGTGCCTCCAGCATGTACGGAGAGGAGGCTTTGTATGCGTCACCACTCCGGTGCCCAGCGAAGGCATCTGAAATGTAAGTATATTTTATTTATTCTATTTCTAGTACTTTTACTTTTAGTATTTTCTATGGCTACCATTAGAACGATATCTTTCTCGTGGCTGGCCCGAAGACGGAGTGATTTTCCCTAGGGAAAAATCGCCCTGTTTGTCTGTGCCATTTTACCACGACAACAATATTGTTCTCGTGTATGGCTCCTTAATAGTATTAAATACCAAAAATCTATTTTTTATTGCTATTGCAGTTCAAATAGCCTGACATGCAAGCACCTAGTAAAAACGAATAGCCTCATTGAAATTTTGAAAGTATCGTACAATATAAAAGTCCCAGAAAGGCAACGATAATCTGATCCTTCAGAATTCCGGATCTTCACAGAGGGGACGATATTGTGCAGTGTGTGGGAAGGGTCAGATTATTGTTCTAGTAAATAGCCAATCAGTGCAGAGATACCCAGGAGGCTCTTGCAGGTAAATCCTCCCTCTTCAGTACCGATCATGGCTCCAGTGAGTGGTGGCGATAAATCAGGACATTTTCCCAGGGACTTTGATTATCGGTCACTTCCTGCTGGCAGTGATGATCGGTACAGTGAGTGCCCTGCTTATCTGTATATCTTTTCAAACATATTCAAAAGTGGTAAATTTTCAGTCATTCGATATTCCATTCCAGCGAATACTGAAATGTGCATACTCAGCTTGCCGACTGTCCCGGAATGTCCGGGAGACTCACGAATTTCGGGGCTGGGACCCTGGTAACACTGCTTCAGCCCCTATAGTACTACCGTGTTTCCCCGATAATAAGACACTGTCTTTTTTTTTTAGGACAAAAAAAACCATAGGGTTTATTTTCGGGGTAGGGCTTATTTTATTGACCTGCTTTTAATCTAATCATGGCCCCCCAAGTTCTGCTGACATTATGACACCTCATTGTTCCCCAAGTGGTGCTGACATTATAACACCTCATTGTTCCTCCATGTTCTGATGACATTATGACACCTCATTGTTCCCCAAGTGCTGCTGATATTATGACAACTCAATGTGATTTAAACAGGGCTTAATTTCGGGGGAGGGCTTACTTTACACAGTTTACTGTAAAATAGGGTAGGGCTTATTATCAGGATAGGTCTTATTATAGGGGAAACACGGTATGAATGAGGCTTGGTGATGTCATGCCCAACCATTCATAGCAGATGCACAGAAAATTACTATCCAGGGGGCAGCCTTTCGGTTCTCCTGGGAGGGAGTAAACCAAAAGTCGTCAACCCTGGTTCAGTCATATATCCGAATGCTAAAATCCTTCATATACCTATGAAATCTGTAAACGAGTTTCTCTATGTGAATTAATGTACACGCTACACACAAACACACAGCATTCCTTGTCATGTTCTTAATGTATGCAGCAATAGAGTAATAAAGTTATTTCATTTTGACACACGCTCTCTGCCTGCTTCCTGAAGCCGGTGCACCGCAAAGCATGCCGGTATTTGTAGTTCCAGCCGCACCGCTGGTGAATTGTTGTCTTCTAGTCTAGAACCACATGTCCCAGCAGCGCTCGCAGATCCAAACATCTAAGTCAAAGATGGCGGCTCCCAGGTAGCAGTTCTCACTTTCAGGCGTATTTATCTCCACTTGCCTCTGTTGCTGGCAGGTAAACGTTTTTTCACAGCTGAGCCATGTTATGTGACAGGTGCCATAGTGAGCTTTATGTTCAAGTTATCATATCTGCGACAAGAGCTCTGCGATGTTCTGATACAGCTTCAGTGTGAGCAATAAACATAAAACATGGCTTGATTTATCTTTGTCCTCAAATTATCCACGTAGTTCTTAGTAACAAAGTCACTTATTATACATCTGGTGTATATATATATATATATATATATATATATATATATATATATACATATATACATACACCACTATCCTCTTGCTGTCAGTTTTTATGTAGATGTTTATTATAAAATTGACTTCTTTCTTTCTTTTGCTGGTTTGATATGTACATGGTTTTATTATTTTGTTTATTGCCATAAGATTCTGCTATGGCTCAGATCTCTTTTCTCATCTTATGGAGGATTTAGAAATACATGCATTTGTCTTAAGGTGGAAGTGAAAGATTGACTATTATNTATTATTGCCATTTGTAGCTTAAAACCCAATACATGTTTCATGCATATTACAAAAGTTTTATCATTGTACAAGACTCAGCAAATACTGAATCAGTGTATATGAAATAGTGTAAATATATTATATAATTTAGAGCCATGTCTTTCATTTCATTTTTTTAATGTCTTTACTAAAATATTGCTCATTGTTGCTGACTTTTGGTTTCTTCAAGGAGAAATCAAAAGCTGGCAGCATGGGGGTGGGGTAGAGCATGTGATCTATGCATTTCACACCTTGGATGGCAAAGTCATGCAATTGCAATGGGTGGGCGGGACTTGACCTCTATAGTAACAAGGCGGTGATTCAGCTCAGGTACCAAAAGATTGCTGACTCTCACGGGATACTGGGAGAAATGCCTTCAAACCCATGAGTCTCACACGTATAGTCGGAAAGCCTGATATTGCTCTGATATGCACCTGTTATGTGAAAAGGCAAGATACAGCGCATAAAATGTTCAGAATTGATCTCCATCATGTCTTATATGTACTAAATTGTGAGACTCTAAAAGTGGAGGCATTGTCCATAGCAACCAATCCATTTTGAGCTGTCATTCTCCAGTATGTAAAATGAAGCTGAGAGCTAGAAACTGGTTGCTATGGGCAACATCTCCACATTTCCATTCACGCTGTTTAGTAAATATAGGTCCACGTCTTAGTCAAAAGTAGTGCCTTGTCCTAACTTTGCAAGGAATGTTAGCAGTCAACTAAAAATTTATGTTATTATGTGTGTAACATCCCTACAGA
This sequence comes from Platyplectrum ornatum, assembly GCA_016617825.1. Lineage (NCBI taxonomy): Eukaryota > Metazoa > Chordata > Amphibia > Anura > Limnodynastidae > Platyplectrum > Platyplectrum ornatum. Next base: position 22,192 of record JABWIB010003862.1, read on the forward strand.
GAATATTGCCCTGCATATTGGCAATGCTAGTGCAATGCTAGTGCAATGCAGTCACTCTTTGGGGCAGATTCAATCCTTTAGGCACAATGTTTTTCCCCCTTATGCAAACAGCGTAAGGGACAAAATTTGCATCTTCTTTTTAGCCCGTGGCTCTTTCAGTCGCATATAAAAAGACGCGAGTATTTAGTCCCGTAATCGTCGGGAAAAAAGGGCACTTTTCATTCCCATCTTCTCGTGGGATTGAATCGGCCCCAAAGTGATTAACATTTATGTATTTATCAGAAGTTTAAGCACCATGACAGATTATGGTTGTCATGCTCATAGCGCCTTGCACTTTTTTATATGCTTTGTAACTCCTTAACCTATTTGCACCTACAACAACTCATTTTTTCAGGACTCCACTTCATTAAAGATGTTTGGAGATCTGTTTGAAGAAGGGGAGGACTTCTCATTCCTTTCAAACAGTACATACACTAATGGCAGGAAATCAAAATCCAAAGATTCTGAAATACAGGAACCTCGAGGAGAGACCAGACTAAGTGGCCTCAGGAACCAAGGCAGCACCTGCTACCTTAACTCTCTGTTGCAGACCCTTCTTTTCACTCCAGAATTTCGAGGTATTGTAGTTTTCTAGATCTTGTAGTATTTTTGAAATGTCTATATTATATATTTGCTGTCTAATACTGTACAAAAATGTACTTAATAAAACCTATTGAGGTTGTCAGAGATGGGTAAAACTGACCGCTTATCAATCTTAAGTGAATCAACATGTTTAATGCATGTTTCTATTTATTTTTAATAGAAGCCCTTTTTGCCTTGAATCCTGAAGAACTTGGATCACTAAAGGACAAAGATCTCCCTAATTCCAAGGTATTTCATTAAATCGGTCTGATATTTTCTTTGTAGCTGTATAACGCCTTTCACTATTTACAGACTGAACTTTTACCGTAATACTGCTACTGCTTCTACTTCAACCAATGTCAGATTTGAATTCTTGTATAAGGCAGTTTTGCTGAATTGCGGGCAATTCTCCTGGTATAACGGGAGAGTCAGCAAATCTCCTGGGACCTGGGCTGAGGCAGTGATTTAGATTAAATGAATGAATGAATCTGTGGGGTTTGATCTCAAACCCTGCTCACCCACAGTATGTGAATTGAGAAATCAAATGTTGACAATCCTGATTGTAAGGGCTAAATGTTATACATTTTTGTTTTCTCATTTGCTTTTTGCCCAATGTATATTGGTAGGGTAAATCCCGTTATAGGACAGAGGTAAAAAAAAACAAAAAAAACAAACCCAAAAGAAAGATATTGGGTTCCATTGTTAAGTGGGTTCTTCACAAAACTCCAGTTTTTTCAGTCATTGTCAGACCGGACCACTACCGTTTAAGGGACATTCACAGACCACATACCATGTAGTAACCTCTGCAATGGCTTGGTTCATTTATCAGAACATATTTCATAAGAAACTTATTGGTGGCAGACTGGTTGGCCTGGCCCAGACAGTCTTGCTGCATTCATGTGGTTGAGCTCCGTTAACTAGTCATTACATTTTTATTTCAGATTAGGTTTCAATTCAATTCCCTCTTATAGCTAAATCTATGGCAATATGTTTGTATATTTATGGCTCTTAAATCAGGAGTTGGCCGTTTAGTGTTGTCTTTTTCACATATATTATAAGGTGGGGAAGACTTATCCTGGTATATTTGTTTATTCTCTCTGTGGCTCTAGTTGTATACAAACAAGAAATGGTAATCCCTTTTACAGTTAAATTCTTTCTTCTATAGGAATATATGCCTCATTTGTATGCCGGTTCTTGTGCCCCATAATTCAAAATAATGGTTAATCGTACTTAACAGCTTAAACAGATCATTACTGTATGATTACCATAGCTCCTCCTGCCCCCCATGTCTACACATATACATGTGTAAAGGCTTCCAGCAAAGCTGCTTAAATCATGAAAAATCTAGATCAATTTGTGAAACTTTGAGTTAACGTGTGCAGTAACGCAATGCAGCTTTTTATGCTGCTTACCATAAGATCTTCCCATTACAATATATAAACATTTAAAAACACATGTATTCAATTGTTTATACTAACATTTTTTCCCTTGGATTGCATTTTTTAAGGTTCGGATCATTCCATTGCAGTTGCAACGGCTTTTTGCACAACTTCTACTGGTGAATCAGCAGGCCGCATCCACATCTGACCTTACTAGTAGCTTTGGTTGGGATAATAATGAGGTTAGTTTGTCTTCCTGGGTTTATTGTCTTCTGTTGATTTCTTTTTTTCAGTTTTTTTTCTTTAATAAATAAACATTCTCTTTGGTGCATGAAAATAATCTGCCCCCCCTCAGAAACCAATATATTTCTTAGAAAATCCTTCTGACATTAGTGCAAATATGGCAGAACAGCAATCAAAGGATGTTATTCCTTTGTACTACATACACCCTATATATCTTATCCATGCGTTGCTTTTATTAAACCATTTTTGTCTGTGCTTTTCTTTTTATACTGATCCTAATTTTTTTGCGTTGATACTGGATACTTGCAGGAGTCTGGCCAGCATGATGTCCAAGAGTTAAATCGTATTTTATTTAGTGCCTTGGAAAGCTCTTTGGAAGGTACAACTGGTCAGGACCTCATCAAGAACTTATACCATGGGACGGTGGTTAACCGTATAAAGTGCCAGGAATGCGGTTATGTCAGTGAGAGACAGGTGAAATCCACATTTCAATATGACCTTATATATGCAGTATTATTTACAAATGCAACCAATGAAAACACCTGAATTGCATTTCCTCATGCAGTGTTTTTCCCATCAATACCAATACACAGGAGGATTTTCTTGACCTCACTGCAGCTGTTAAAGACATGAATAGCTTGGAGGAATCTTTATTAAGCATGTATGTAGAAGAAGAAATGTTTGAGGGTGACAATCTATACCGTTGTGGAGCCTGTGACAAGCTTGTACCTGCTGCCAAGGTAGCTACAAATATTTCACATATCGCTTTGTTTATATTAAATAATACATGTAATTGGATTGTTACAGCTGGCTTAGTTGGCAGCAAATCTACATTTCCACGTTCACTGTGTTTCTACATGTTTTCTGCAGTCTGCTAAACTAAGAAAGCTGCCACCCTTCCTCACGATATCTCTGCTGAGGTTCAACTTTGACTTCACAAAATGTGAGCGCTACAAGGAGACCTCGCGATACACCTTCCCGACCCGTCTCAACATCCAGCCCTTTTGTGAGCAGGTTTGAGAAATACATTTTTCTCTGAGACTACATTAAAGCTACATTACTACAGTAACCACAGTACATGAGATTGCACTAAATTTCACTTAATGCAACAACATGCTATTGTTTTTTTATATTTTAATATAAAAAGAAAGTAAACACAAGAATACATTAACAGGTTACAAGTATTTTAATTAAGAATGTCAACAGAGGACATATAAGAAGAAAATCTTATGAAGACCTCTTTTTCCTTAACCCATCTAAAATTTATTTTCCATATAGAATCACTTGGAGAACTTGATGCACATGTATGAGCTCTTTTCAGTTATCATACACAAGGGTGGATGTTATGGAGGCCACTACCATGCCTATATCCGAGATGTGGATGAGCTGGGCCACTGGAGTTGCCAGGTACATTCATTTAAAATCTCTTTAAAAGATTTTACTGTTTAATGTGATTTCCTTCATTGTAGTACTATAGCATACGCACTAACTGTGTCATCTCAGTGATGTTCAAGGTGCATATTTACATTAGCTTTTATACTGATTCTCCACACAAAGTTCATATTAGTGTAATCATCAGTACATTATAAGACTTTCTATTTAATAATCTGTTAATATAAAAATGGTACCTTTTTTTATGAAAATACTACTCACTCTAGCATCCATGTTCTTTAATGAATTTCAAGAGATGACAGTCTGTCTTTATAACATGTAAGACATCTGTGTGCTCCTCTTGATGCGGGGTTATAACTAATATGGTGCCCTTGGTATGCTGGAAAATTAACCCCACCCAACTTGGAACTGCCAATTTATTTAAAAGAACTGTTCCCTCCTACCTTAAATTGAAATATATTTACTCTGCACTCTCCCAATATATTTTTACATATTGTACCCTTACAGTCACATTGTTCTCCCCACATGATATATTTTACCTAACCGTCAAATAACTCTTCCCACATTACATATTATACCCCCGCGATTGCACCACAATTCCCACATTACATATTATATTCCTGCCATCTGACAGCAATTCCCATATTATATAATATACCCCCTATCTCTTTATGAGTTTCATATATATATATATATTGCACGTGTTGTGCACACCGGCAAGCTGTTTGGGAAGTCTTCCGTGAGTGCCATATCCTGGCACTCACAGGGATATGGCACATTGTATAATAAACAGGTGCAATGGGATTTTGCATTTAAGTATAACTGTAAATGAGGCTTAAGGATAAATATATTGAAGTAGAATGTACTAGATGTCTGACTAGTGTTTACTATTTGGTTTTCATTATTTAGCTCTAAGGACACTTCTTCCCATCTAAAGATTTTTTTTTTGTTTCAATGCAGAAAGAGGCGAGTAAGACAGTGACAGAGGATTCCTCAGAGGAACAGGAGCATGCTGCCGATATTCTTGCAGCTGTTATTGCTGAGGTATTCACATCTTAACATAACATTGCTTTTTGTGTGCATAGATTGTGACAGCATATACATGCCACTTAGCTTATACAGTCTGCCTAAATAGTTTTTTTTTCTTTGTGATTTTTAAATAATATTGTCTCTAGAGTCTATTTGATCCTAGATTTTGTTTAAGATTTTGGATATATTTACGTTTATCCCAAGAATATTTAAATTCTTCTGTGATACCAACTCATATGGAAAGCTATTCCAAAAGTATTTAACTAACCTTTCAGTTAAGCAATATTCTGCTTAAAATGTGCTACTTCACTTTATATTCTGGAGTTCTAATACATCTCTTCTGTTGAACGTTCCATACTCACGTACCTGGTTACACCCTGATATGTTGCAAGGATGTTTACAATATTTGATGTTTTTGTAACGGTCTACTACATACAGCCTCTTAGCAGTTTTTTTTGTAATTCTTGGAGGTTTTCAGCTGCTTATTCTTTTATTTTATGTTTTTTTTGAGGCTGGAGTAGATAAAATTCCCATAGATCATCTGAGCCAAAAACTTTTGGAGCACACAGGGTCTTCCTGGAATAAGGTGTATCGGAAACAGTTTGGAGCCCTCCGCAAGGTACATGTATCCTAAGTTTATGTAAATAAAGCAAAAAACTATAACATTTGGACTGACTGATCCTGTTATGGTTCAAATCCGCATCAACAGTGCTCAAATTACACACACAAGGTGTGGCAACCATTCTATAATACAATACCCTAGGATACAACGAATAGTGTATTGCAGTAAACATAAATGCAAATAGGCATCTCACAAAAAAAGTTATGAGGTCAAAATTATAGATGGCAACAATCTGACAATTGCACTAGCATATAATATCTAACAGACTGCCCTTTGGATGCAATATCTCGTTCACATTGTAAACACTATCCAATCAACAGATGATTGTAACACACCTTCATAATATGCACAAGAGCTTTAGTGATCATTATGCCCAATGGCTACATAGATGCTCGCAATGTTTTGTCCTAGATTCTCCTTTTTCCCTTTGGCTTAGTTCAAAATCTCAAAAAATTATTTCCTTTCAATCTGTCAGGAGTCCTTGCTAAACCAAAACAAACCCCATGATATTATGCAAAGTACTATAACTATTTTACTGTGTCAATTTCTTATTTTTTTTATTTTTTTTTTAGTTTCTACAGCGCCATCCTTCCATCTTTCAGTTGAGCTCAGATGGTTCTTTTGTTGGCTTGGCACACACAGAGAATGGTATTGAGCACACAGAGAATGGTTGTAAGCAAAACAATAAAGAAAAAATGGCAGCTGCAGAAACAGTTGTCAACCAATGGTTTGACTTCAATGACTCTTCAGTGCAGTGCATCCAAGAAAGAGACATTGAAAAGCAGTTCCAGGGAAAAGAAAGTGCATATATGCTCTTCTATCGCAACAGTCAACTGAAAAGACCACTTGAAGGTAAAACTGATACATTGTGTAGTGGTATCTCCTGTCTTCTACTGCCTTAGGTCTCATGAGAATGTCTGTTTCTTCTTAGCGAAAGGCAATGCTCGATATGGAGTTCCTGAATCCCTTCTACACTTGATGGACCAGGAGAATGAGGAGTTAAAGAATAAGAGGCAGGTTCTATTGTTTAACTCTAAATACAGATCATTAAACATTGGGGCACAGGAATTGATTCAAAGTTGGAACAACAAAAAGGAGATTAGATTTTATCTTATAACTGTGTTTTTCAAGGTGTATGTTGGAGCCCTATTATGCATGTAAAAACCTCCCACTAGTTCCCTCCTTACTGTATCTTTTCTATGTGTTTTATTATATTATTGTGTTTCTAATTTACAATAGTAAAACAGACTGTAACTGTTAAATTGCAAATTTCATGCAGGATGGAGTCTGAAAGAAAAGCTAATTGCATGAATCTGCATCTCCACCTGTCATCCTGTTATCGTTTTGATAACGGTGCTTTACACCCAGTGGCTTCACAAGGTGACAGCATATTAGATATATGTGTGGATCGCCGAGGGACTGTTAGGGATTTGAGGCAAGCTGTTTTCCAGGTGATTATTGCATTAATGCTCCTTTATTTATAAACCATTTTTAAGTACGCTAAATGGTGTTCTGTCCTGCATATTGATCTGCTAACTAATGATTCACTATGGTTCCTATACCTGTAAAATGTCATCTTGTGCTCTGCAGATTAAGGTTAGATTTGGCCGGGGGTAGGTAACCTGTGGCTCTCCAGCTGTTGTCAAACTACAAGTCCCAGCATGCTTTGCTTGGTTGGGCTTGTAGTTTTACAAACCAGAAGAGACACAGGTTGCCTATCACTGCACTAGAGGAGTTCTTTAACCCACTTTACTTTCAGAACTTGTTATTGTAATTAATACAGTGCTCGAAGATTGATGGAATACACCGGTGTGGTATACCGACACATTTTCCCCAGCTAAGCCCCCAGAGCTATGTCTCTCTGGTCTGGATAAGAACATTTTTCACAAAATCACAGGTCCGTAGGGGCTTATACAAAAGGGCAAAGTTTAGCTCCATACCCCCACTTTTGCATAGTTTTTATATATTTGTTAGACAAGTACATATATAGCAGACAATGGGGCCGATTCAATCCCCTTCACGCGAATTTTTTGCGCAAGGTTTCAATCCCGTAATAGACGCACTTCGCGTTTTTTCCCGTCTTCGCGAAGGATTGAATCGGCTCCAATCTGTTTTATCCTGCCTGATGTAAAAAAAATCATTTAACTGATACCCATTCACAGTAAATACAGAATTTGCAGGTAGTTTCTTTCATCAGACTTGTGACCTGCTCTCCTGGCAATGAGAGATTAAGGGAAGAGCCTCACAACATTTTACATTTGCCCACTTTAAATTAACTTTACCAAGACAGGGTGCCTTGAAGATCCTAATAGATGTATTTGTCCTCACACTCCATCTTTAACCCCTGAGATCCTTAAGCTTTTACCAAAGCCAGCTGTTCTGAAAACATAGCTATATCTATTACTTGTTACATGCTATGTGTATTACCTACTTGACTGACTGTTGTTACAGGTGTTGGATGTGTCAATAGAAGGACATGTACTGAGCATTGCGAAACTTCTACCAGCGGGATTACATGTCTTCCAGGACTTGTGTGGTAAGCTACTACTCCGGAAGTTTATAGGCTGCGAAAGAAATATAGAACAGTAAGAAGATGAATGTGTGTTTGACTTTGCTCAAATGTTATGCATTTCTAGTATAACATGTAGAGAGTTCTTTCAACATGTTTACTCATTATTCAAATAGAGGAGAAAATAATAATAAAAACATGCACATCAAGCAGCCATTCACATTCGTGGAATGTTAGCACCATTAACATAACCGTGCACAATGCCGTTCATTGATGTTTTTACGAAAATGTGAAAAATATAACTATTGTTCATTAGTAGAAAAATATTAGTATTGTTCATTAATTCACAGATGCAGAGCAAGATCTTTTGAGTGCAGGTATCACAGAAAACTGTGACATATTTGTATGGGACGGAAAGCAGGTAAGACGAGTTCTCTTAAAGGATGTTTCACAGATGTTGTAAGCAAGTAATGGAATATTTTTGAGCTAATGCATTTGGTCTGTTCTATCATCTAAGTTATAACGATTCTTGATCCTACAAACAAACTTTTTTTTTTCATTTGCTATTTTATTTTCCTTTTCTATTCTATTCTTTTCTGTTAGTTAAATACCCTGTTATGCAATGTACACACTGACATTCTTCAGGCAAGCAGATGTGTTTAAAAGATTTTGCTCCCGTCAGCTGCATGATTCCTATACACATACTTCTAGTTTTCTACCCAGAAATTAAAATCCATGAACCTCTATTATATGGGTATGCTGGATTTACATACTAGTACACAAGGTGGCACTGAGTGTTTCAAACAGTTCTGCCGCATTGTTTGACAGTACACACTGGAAAGTTTTGGAATTTGTGTGTGCTCGGATACAATTTACTGTCAATACAGTTAGATTTACACAGATGCTTTGTTTATTAGTTGTATTATTTTATTTGGTGTTTTTTTTTGTTTCTAATGTTTCGTTTTCTTTTTTAATTACAACGCAGGTTGGAGGGATAGCAGTGCAAAGTGGGCCAGACTGCACTCCTCTTCTCCTCACCATAATGCGCCCACATAAATCCCAAAGCAATAGCTCTACAAGATTCTCAGAGAATCAGAGAGTCTTCCCATCGAACTTTCAGCTTCGTGTGGTACAGGAGGCATTAGCTGGAAGTCCCACAGAGGAACCTCTGCTGTGCTCCCCTTCCACAGAGACTAGTGAGGGTTGGAGTGTTTTTGCTATTGAAGATATGAAGAAAACTCTTAAAATGTTGGGACTTAAAGATGGAAGTTCCCTGCTGCTTTTAGAGTCTCATGAAGAGGGGTATGCATTGTACTGCTGATAATATTCACTCTCCACAACTTTCCAGGTAAAAGTGTTCATGAATGACGTGGATTCAGAAAAGCCTATGTTGTTGTTTGTGTTGCAGAGAAGTGGTTCTCGCCACAGAAAAAGAGACTGGAAATGACTTGAACCTTTACTACGTCCAGGTCCAGGATTGGTGCAGATCAGAAAAGGAGAAAAAAACAGTTCAAGTTCCAACAGAATTTGACCATGTAAATTTTTTTTATTGTTGCTCCAGAGGTGTCATAAAGAAAATTTTAATCTAGAAGCAGAAGGGTAGATTGAAAGAACACTGTTAAATATCAATAATTTCAAATAGTGTGGAATAGCAATGGTGGGTATATGTATACTGCATATATTGCATTTAGCACACAGATACTGGCCAGTGTTACTGTTACACTGTTATTAGACTTGGGTTAGGAAACATCATCTCTCAACTCCTTTATTACTGGTGTATGACTTGAGAGTTTAGTAGTAGAGTCTTCATTGGAATGTTAAATGTCCTTTCTTGGTTTTGGCTCTAGACTATGTCAGATGTCTATAGGAAGGCTGTTGAATTGCTGAACTTAAAAGATGATTTTGGTAAGAATATAACTTTTATTTATAACAGTCTGTGATCAGATCTCCCAATACATTTTTGATGCCATTAAGTATGAGCCACATAACAATCTATGGATTTTTTTGCATTCTCTAGTATTGATTCAACATAACGCTTATTTCTGTCTTGGTTCATGTGCTAGGTGACACCTGCCTGAGACCTCTGCATAGGAGTGGGAGATTGCTTCCACCAGGTGAGAAATGCAGGGAACTATATTACAGATGTGTCTATAAAATATATGACTGTTTTGTTGGTGCTTAGTAATATGAAATAATATCATATAAAGAAACAGAAATACTTGGGTACTGCAAGGAATTACTATCTGATCACTTTCTCAGAAAACTGTTAATAACCTCATTTTTATTAGTATTAAATTTAAAATAAATAGTAGGCAACTATTGATGTGTCACTGTGGAGAGAGACATTTAAAATATAGAGACAAAAGTGTAATATAGTAGCAGGAAAGTGTATTAAAAACAAAAATGAACGGGGCCCCATAAAGGTCCCTCAACAAGGTAATGCTAGTATTAGAGATATATTATGAGTAAACAATTGGTGTATACATAAAAATGATATGCGTGTGATCAGTTTTTCTCTTTTTAGATCTTGTTTAACTCTAGTTTAGTCTCTGTACCAATAATAAAAAGGGCAGGTATCATCTACTTTGCAGAGTGCTTGAAGTGACAAGGGGATGCTTTGTGTTCCTCATGTACCTGTTTATTTCCAGTTTTGGAGCATATCACAGTGCAGGAGGCTGAGCTGAAAGCTGCAAGCATTCTATGTCTCTGCAGAGGGAGAGCGCCTAGATTTTCTGAGGCAAGTATCACACCTTGTAAATTTAGGAGTCGTTCGTAATATCGCACCGGATTATAGTTGCATTTAACTTTTCTTGCATTTAGTTTCCTTGAAGTTGTATTATTCTATTGTCATTCTGTTACAGTACATGGCAAGCTTACTACATATTTTTATCCTAGAAAAAAAATATTATTTCTACATAAAAATCTATATGTGATCTTAATACTGATGCCAGAACACACACAAAATAAAACACAACTGTAAATTGAGTTCAGATCGGTAATTCCTGCTTCAGCACACAGAGGTACCTGTGGGGGACAGTAACATTTCATGCAGTGCCCTATCCAGATAGTTATGTCCCTCACTGAAGCAAAATTGCTTTCCTGCCCTAGGTACCCAAAACATATTGTCCTGTCTTTCTTTCACCACTTTCTAAACCTCTAGGACAATGTTAAACTTAGTTTCAATCGTTACCTGGTCAACAAAGGTATTTACAATTTGAGCTACATCAACTCTCCAACTTTCCCCTTTTCCCTGGGACTAAAAAAAATGTGTTATCTAAAATATCTTGTGTTATCTATATCATCTGAATAAAACATTACCCTTATCTTACCATTATACTATACCCAGATTTCTAATCATAGAAACATATTTCCCATTTATTCACAGGTCTTCCTATCTTTTGTTGTTGGCACTGACTCACCTGAAGGACAGGAGCAAGAGATTATAGTGGATCAGACACTGACAATGAAAGAGGTTTGTGTTATTAGCCATACATCCTGTTAATGTACTTAGTGATTCATAGAGTATTCTACTGTGGATAAAGTTGATCATCCAAAGCATGCAAGTCCAGTCTGAGGCTCCCCAGCTGTTCTGTGACTTGCAATTTCACAGTTTTAGCTGCAGAGCCACAAAAACGTAAAACCCAGATGAACTATTCTGTATTGTACTTTTCACAAATGGTAACTGAGAATGATGGCTCTGTAATGTTGCTGAATGAGTTGTATATTAGTTTAAACAAAGTAACTGACTCAGATAGGTGGTGGGTGCGATGTACTCTGTAGCTTCATCACTTCTCTCTTGTTTCAGTGCCTTGAAAAGATGTTGCAGAAAGTGGGATTACCAGGTGAGACAGAACCTGCATTGTGTTTTGAGGGGTTTTGTTTTTTTTGAATAAAGCATTTCTTTTCGTTAGTTATTATATGCATGTTTGCAAACCTTCTATACTATGGTTTGCAAACCTTCTAGACTGTTGTGTTTTAAACTGAACTTTGTATAACAGTGTCTACTCTCTCAGTTGAGACAGGATGGCATCTCAGGAAAATGGACTGGTGTTGTGAAGCCGGAGACCCTGTTACCGAAGAGGTATCTCTTATATCTCTCTAAAAAGTCCATTGTTAATTCTTAGCTGACTGGTAACATTTTGTCAAATGAAGTATTTTATTTGATACACAAAAGAAATGAAGAAATAATCACTTTACAGACAATATATGCATAACGTGAGTTAATAACAAATGCTACCACTATCACAGTATAATGATACCTGCTGATGCTGCCATTTGTTATTAACTCATGTTATGCATATATTGTCTGTATAGTGATTTCATTATTTTATTTATTTTGTGTGTCAAAATACTTCAGCTATACCAACTTTAGAGTTTTTATACAATGGTGGGAGCTTATTCATTTGACATATTTTTAACCTGGAAGGTACACAGACATTAGGGAACAAAGGCAGAGGTTCCTTCCCAAGCTGTCCCAGAGGGAACCCCCCTCAGTGCTACCACACATACACTCTACATATTGCACATACATCAGAGTGGAAGTTACACAACTGCACTTAAACTAGAGCCATAAGGAACAGAGATAGAGTTGACCACTCATAACATTTTGTATTGGTAATCACTCTGTCCCTGATAGCATGCATCAGAAGAATCTGGAATTGGAGTTGAGAAGTGATTACATGCAGCCATGATGAATTAACATATAACACTGATCAATGTGTAGGTCTGCATTTTATCGTAGGTTTTTTGACATTTGTCGCGGACATCTGGTGCAAAAGAGCACAGAGATACGCTAACCCCATTCAGTGTATTTATGTTTGGATCAGGTTTGTAATATATATTGAGTTCATTGTGTAATTGTTAACACTATAAATAGAGAAGTGCATTTGCACTTTCACACACTAGATCACCAAAATATAGCTGTACCACCCCTTTCCCTAAACAAGGCCAAGCTGTCTTTTAACCTGACCGTAGACAGGAAAGTTAAAATATTCTGGAAAAAAATTATTGTTGCACAAATCTATAGAGGACGATTAGTCTGACAATACAGAACCACTTCCACTTGCATTATTGTCTTAACTATGTTCCAGTTCTAGTCAAATGTTTTTTGTTCTCAAAAAGAGGTGTTCTTTCCATCATGCATTACATTTTATAAATATCCTTCTTATGCTACAATAGAGAATTGTGTTGTTTGGCATATAAGTTTTTATATAATCATGCGAAAAATCATAGGGGCAGATTCTGGTTTTCACAATGTTTCTCGTTGTAAAGCGTCAACGCTTCTTTTATTTACATAAGGTTTCAAGGGAAAATATGCATTGTTCAACTACTTACTGTTGTAGTGGAAATGGGCGAACTTCATGATGGATCCCGTCATTGCTATACAGAGTTTAAAAGTAGAAGGAAACTTATAAAGTTTAATGTTTCATTTCAGGGGGATTTTAATTTTATTATTTGTAAGCCAACAAAAAATTGAACTCGGACACATCACCTTTCAACTTTAATATTTTTAATTATAGATAATGTGCCTCCCCTTCTATTGGACAAACTCCTCTATTTTCTTATATTTTCAGGAATCCTCACTTAAGGATTTAAAAATACAATCAGGAGACAGTTTTGTTATAACAGAGGGGCGGCTTCCACCTAAGGTAAGTTTGGTTTTTCCTTTCCACATTTTTTATGAACAATTCCCATAACTGTTACAGCTAATTACCCCTTGAATATCTGTAATATAGTTTTACTTCTTAAAAATGTTTCTTTTCTGTATTTGTCTTTTCCCCCAGGGTTTCCTGAAGTTACCCATATGGTTATACTGTCCTAAAATACAGCAGAGTTCTTTCAATCATGTTACCCCCCATCTGACTTCTCTGCAAATGACCCAACCAGAGGGTAAAAGATTGTGAGATCTTTCATTTTTCTGATCTCCAGTTAATTTTTGTATTGTTTTCACTTCATTTTTAAACAGTAGATTAATTCACCTACACTACACACAATTTTTTTTGTAAGTTAGACACTTCCAATACATACGCTTCAATTAGGTTCATTTCAGTCTTTTGACAAGTTGATAATCCAGTAGAGTGAAAAACACAAATAAGTTTTCATTTTCTATTTAATGTTTGAATTGTGACTCATTTTATATATAATTTTATTTTTTGGAGATGCATAGACTGGTATCTACTATTTACATATAGTCACGTGACATCATACTCCAGTCACAAGGTTACATTTTTGTGGATCATTTATTATAATGATTATGATTATTATTGGATGGATCCAGACCTTTACAAAGTAGTTGTTTTACCGAGTGGTTGGATTAAAAAATTGATGCTTTGTGTATTCTACAAAAGCTGATTTTGTAATACTGTCCACAGGATTCAGCATTCTGTGATTTTTTTTTTTAGGGCTGTTGCAAGTGGGTGGAATTTCTTATTCCTATGTACTGTTGGGGTGTGCTTAATGGCAGGCACATTATCCAGACTGTCAATCCAAATCTTTATGCTGGCCATACACCAATAAGATCCATTGCTGACATACAGACATACATAGCATGTGCTAAATGCACATGCGATGTACATGAAATCAGTGATTTAAATAAAATCGTCAGCGATGAATCTTGTCTGCAGCAGGCAAGGCTCAGTGATGCGATATGCGATCACGGGAGCATGCATTACATAATCACACCAAATGAGTTCTGCATGTCTCCATCTGGTCCAGTAGTAGAAGTAGTATTTATCACAACTTTTCATCGTTCGTCCATGGTCATGTAGTTATTTTTCTTTTGCAGATGCTTTTTTGCAGGAAGATGATGGCTCTGATTTCTGCTTTTTGCACCACATAGAGATATCTAAAAACGCTTCTCTGCAAGAACTTAAAATGCAGGTTTGTATACATGACCCAGGGTTCAAACCAGTCATTTTGTTCTTCGTTGTTGCCTGGAGAGGTACCTGTCATTAGAGTTTTTGTGGGACCTGTCTGCTAATTGTCACAATATTCTTTCTATACAGATCATGACATTGTCACTCTTTGATGCTCTTGGCATTCCTTCTTATGAGTTCCTCCGGATTTGGACACTGGAAAATAAACGTTTAGGAAAAGTTTTGCGAATTAATAATTTGCAAATAAGGTATAAAAAGTGTGGTTATAGTGGTGTTTTTAATAATAAGTAGAATTAATTAAATAAGAAATTGTATATTTGGTTTGTAGTGTAGTAGTATGCAGAGTACAGCTCTGTATTTTCATTGTAACTAGAATTCGGGTAAATATGGACACCAGTAATATTTCTACTATAGTTTGTCAGACCCATTAAATGTGCAGTGGTTTGTGTCACAATGCAGCTGTATTGACCTTAATTTGGGGGTCTGGGGTTTTTTTTTTTTTACCATGAACGTCAATGTCGTGATTTTATTTTTTGGAATTTTTTTTTGTTTAGTGACTACAAACTGGGCATCAGGACTATGCTCTGTGTGGAGCCTCTTCAGACAGAGGAGTTTTTGGGGTAAGCAGCAGAATTTTAAGTAGTGGAAAGCACTTGTTTTGGTAAGATGTTTGTACGACACCCATGCCTTAAACAAGTATTTTACAGTCATTTCTGTTATGATATTTCAGTCCTCAGGATCTGCTACTGAGGGTCCAACTATCTGTCCCCGGGGAGCGCCGTTACTTCCCCCCAGTGGACATAGCTTGGAGTATCTCTCGTAGTTGCACAGCCCCTGCTCTCCGTCAGAGGATCGCCAACCATTGCTCATTGCCAGCAGACAAAGTGGAGATTGCAAAGTACTTTCCAGAGAAGCATGAATGGCTCCCGATATCCAGTTGGGTGAGAAAAGCAGAAGGAATGTGTCTGTAATGAAATACATCGACTCAATGACTTTGTATACAGTAACTACCAGATATTTCCTTGTCCACTCTGTCCTTAAAGTGTATACAGTTCTAATGTTATATCATTCTAGTTGGTGTTTTCTTCTTTTGAAAACTAATCTTCTTGATCTTATGCCCTAGACCCAGCAAACGTCCAAGAAAAAGAAGAAGAAAGCAGAGAACCTGCAGGGGGCACCCTACTATATAAAGGATGGAGACATCATTGGGGTAAAGGTGAGTAGAAGCTGTGAATTAAAAACAAATAGCTTGATTGATCTACATTCTTATGTGTTGTAGCAATGAAAGTATTAATTCCAGCTGTGGTTTTGGCAGAACCTGCTGTTGGATGATCGGCTGGACTTCAGTTCAGAGGATGATTATATTGCTAAGGAAAAGCAAAGGCTACTTGCTGAAAACAAGAAGAAGGGGTAAGTGTAAATGTGGCCATCAGCGCCAGACAATGACATTTGAAATTTGGGTTGACAGTACAGACAAGTATTTGCAGTGCATGAAAAAAATATTTGTAAGGATATATATCTATAACTAAAATTATGACTTATGCCTATGTTTTAATGTAAAAAAAATAAATCAATAAAAAAATAAATAATAAATAATAATAAAAAAANATATATATATATTTATAGTAAAACTGATTTATAGTAAAACTGATTCACTATATGGGCTTTCTTTTTAATACATTACCATTGCACCAGAAAAAAAGGCATTGTTGTATCTTGACAAAATAAATCAACATTGGGAAAAAATAATACATTTACCCAACAATGGTGAATTCATCCACAGTCGTTTTAATTATAAAATAGTTTATTTCTAATTTAAAAGTAATTTAATTTCTTCCCTTTAATTCTCTGCTCCCCTCCTCTCTTCCTCTCGTTCCCTCTCTCCCCCTTCCCCTCTCTCCCCCTTCCCCTCTCTCCTGCCTCTCTCTTCCTCTTCACAGATCACAAGAAGTTTGCAATGGGAAAGTCCGTCCAAGTGCCCGAAAGACAGAAACATCGCTATCAATTCGTGTGGGAGTGTTCAGATAACACTTGCCCTGTGAATCAGAACATAAATTCATGGGATACAGAATCCCATTATCTCAGGGATGAGCGTATACCGTCACTAAAAAGCATTGTGGGGTTTTGGTACAGGTCTATATCTCCCTCTGGGGGTCATAATCAGGTACAGCTCTACCTCCAGTAGGTGTGTTGAAGTGCTTGTCACTGAGTTCTGCTGCAGAGAAGCCAGGGACATTTTCCCTGTGGATGTGCCTTCTCTTTCTTCTTATCTCCTGCTAATTACTTTGAACTCTTCTTGTTAAACTGCTGCTGGGAGTTAAAAAGGAAAGCACATTGTGGTATTTCATTCACTCGTATTCACTATGTTCAGTTATTTTAGTTTGTTCATAGGGAGGTATGTGCTGCTGTCATACACAACTATATTGCAATCTCCCAATACTTACGGTTACAAGCACTTACAAGTACTTTTATTTTTCCTGTATCATGCACAACTATATATTGCAATGCAATGCACTGTCACGTTTTATTTTGCCACCATTGGGGCATTACAAGCCGTGCCTTTATCTGTCCCTACCTGCCGTTTGCTCTGCTGCTGGAACACTCTACTGTCGTTGTCAGATAGTCTGAGCAGGTGAAAATGCGACCCACTGAAACATGCTTACATCTTTGAGCCGGTGTATTTCCTTGCACAATACTGTATCTTGGTAACCTTCTAAAGCTTAATATAACTTATAAATCCAGTATCTGTGACAGTCTCATATAGCTTTGGAACACTGATAACAGAAAAATGATTACTAATACATTCTGCGATGACAATGATGTCATGAGTCCGTATGGGGGATGCAACTAAATGCAAGTACTGAACTAAACGGATAATTAAGAATTTAGTTACACAGTATTTTAATTGTAGTGTATTATCTTTTTAATTGCAGTTTTTCTTTATTCCATTTGCTTAATGTTGTTTAATCGATTATTGGGCACGATACAGGTTATTCTTGCTATATGACTTACAACAATGGTACAGTGACAGGAATAGGGATATACCTATAATCACCAGATATTGGAGCAGATTCAGATTAACGTCACTGCTCTGCTCTGAATTGTAGATAGTATAGAAGGTGCTTTGCTTGCCTTACTGTGCTATTTACATGCCTCCCACTTAACAGACCCAAACACCTGACACATTCCACCCCACCATCAGATTTGATCCGGAGGACCCGGATCTGTAGTGGGAGTGATGCCCACTAGACTCGTTAACATCCCAGTCATCAGAAAACTGATCCCGATCCGGTCCGTTGTTACTGGAGTTTTGCATCTGAAAACTATAATATAAAAAACTATTCTAATAGAATACTGCATCTGAAAACTCTAATTGGCTTGTACAGTACATGCAATTTACACATGATGTTCTATATTTGCTGATTCCTTACATGTTGTTTTGCCAGGGGTCTCTTCCTACCAGACTCTGTTTCTAGTTGTGGGTGGTGACTTAATATTGCCCTTGTGCATAGTGCAGTCAGCCTATGTAGTTGACCTGAGTTGTATGGAGTAACATTGCTCTAAACATATGGAAGTATGAAAAATAAAACAAGGTATTAAGTAAATTATTATTAAAAGAACTGGTGTGAATGTTAGAGCCCACATTACACTATTTCCCACTAAACTGTTCTGCTGCAATAGATTTAATAAAACAAAAATGTTAATACTGTCTGTGATTCATGAGGTCTAAAATAAAGAGTTCACATCTGATGTGTATGTTATTTTTGTCTTCTAATACATTGTTGCTTATATATTTATACATTTGTTAATCCTATGCCTGTCCATGGCCCTTAAGGTTATTGTCAGAGCCTGATTAAGGGTCTCGGCTTCCCTAGCCCAAAGCATTTATGGCGCCACCATGTGTTCTTTGAGAGGAACTTGAACATATGATTAGTCAGACACTCTAACATAACCTGTTTTTCCTGCAACCCATGGGGAAGAGGGTAGGGCAGCGGTGAGGCACCCCCTGGAACCTGAAAAAAGACACATAGAATGACAGTAACAGACAATATCTTTGGTTAATTAACTACCGTGTTTCCCCAATAATAAGACTTTTTTTTTTTTTGGTCCAAAAAAAACACCATAGGGCTTATTTTCGGGGTAGGTCTTATTTTAATTAACATTGACAGATATTTATATAAAGCAGGGGTGGGCAACCTGCGGCCCTCCAGGTGTTGTCAAACTACAAGTACCAGCATGCTTTGCNGGGTATCAACTATGTCTGTGCAGTTAAAGCATGCTGGGACTTGTAGTTTGACAACACCTGGAGGGCCGCAGGTTGCCCACTCCTGATATAAACAGTCCTGCTTTTATCCCCATCACGCCCCTCAGTCCTACTTTTAAACCCATCGTCTCCCAGTCCTGGGAATTCACTAGGGCTTATTTTCGGGGTAGGGCTTATTTTTGGACAGTTTTACAAAAAATGAGGGTATGTCTTATTTCCGGGGTAGGTCTTTTTATCGGGGAAACGCAGTATCTGCACTAGGAAAAGGAGATTTATTCACTTACCGTTAAATCTCTTTCTCTCAGGGACATCTGGGGGACACTGCTTACATTGGGTTGGTGCTGTGGCTGTGGAGCTGGGCACTAGGTGGTTAACTTTTTACAACCACCTCAGGAGAAGCTCCTCCCCCCACCAACCCCCCTCAGCCTCAGTTTTATACCAGAGACCCCGGAAGGAGAGGAAGAA
>JABWIB010003863.1:2790-14184 GCA_016617825.1 Platyplectrum ornatum
ACCAGGTGAGTGACAGCTGAAAGCCCAGGAGCGGAGTATGATGTACCTGGTGGAATGGGTCGTGTTGGAGGGTCTGGTTTAGTGTCGTGTGATGAATCTTTTGTCTGTTATATACGATCTCCTTGTGCTGATTGGATTCTGATAACAACTGTAACACTGTAATGTGCTGCTGTGTATTTGTATGCAGGTTCAGCCAAGCACTCCAGGACTGGGATCGATGCTTTAGTGAGTTAAGGGGAAACCAGCTGATTGACTACAAGATCCTGGGGTTGACATTCAAGCTGTACAGCTGTGAGGTGAGGAGGTATAGATGCTTTGTACAACCGCACATAGTGAAACATCTAATGATCAACATAACATCAATAATTAAAAGTCCATAGACACAAGTAGGCGATCTTATGCTTTCGTTTAGAGAACAAAAAATGTCAAGTTCAGAGATCACAATATAAATAAATATATATATATATATATATATATATATATATATATATAATGCTAACAAGCTGCTTTCACCAAATTCAGAATTTTACTGGTGTCATCATATATAAGCTGATGTACTCATATCTCTAAGTTGTTTTAAGGTCCTCAAATGCATGTCCAATAATGATTGAGTATATTTACTATATATACATACGGATGATACATGTATATATGTATTTGTTGTCATTTTTATTGATATTATTAAAAAGGAAATGACAGGCCTCATAAAGAAAAAATCATTCATTTAAAACACAGCAAGATACTTAAGCTACGTTTTTAATATTGTTCTGTAAAAGCACAGCATTCATCTAAGTGCTCAATTATTTACAAAGGACTTTCCTGAACAACGTGATATAAAGCAATCAGGATTGTATATCAGATTGTGTCTACGTTTCCTTTATTGCTTACATTGCATTGCAATGCGCAGAATCCCAGTGACCATACATAAAGCGATCCGTCTAGTCAGTTGCCTAAACCACGCTCATTCTCCATTACCTAAATATATAGTCTCGTGTGATAAGGAAATTAATGGTGGTAGCTGAGTAATATATTGATTTTTATTAATAACCTTATTACCGCATTACACACATTAGAAATAAATACATGCTGCATTACACAGTAGGATGCACCCTGGATATATATATAATATATCATATAATAATCTATCCACTCCTGCAGGCAGTAGAGCCTGAGCATATTATACTGTGTTAAGAATTCTAAGGTTTCGGTTTGTACAATTAAACAATTGAATTGTGTCTTTATTTCATTTGTTTGGTTATCCCCACAGCTTTATGTCTCATTTGTTGCAGATCCTGTATAATGTTGCCCTTGGACATGCAAAAGTTGGAAATTGGGGAAAAGCAGAACAAATTTTGATCCTGGCTCTCAGTCAAAAGGTGGAGCCCCGACATGGGACCAAGATAGAGAAGGCCATGCAGGAAATTCTGGCAAGTCTGAACCTTATTATTTATTTTATTAACATGTTTTTATATAGCGCCATCAGATTATGCAGCGCTTTACTCTTTAATTTAACAATCAATAACACGTGACTGGGTGGTAACAGACAGAATGGGTGGGGAAGAGGGCCCTGCTCCGCAAGCTTACAGACAGGTCTGTGTGGTTTGTATATTCTCCCCCATATCTACGTGGGTATCTTCTGGGTGCTCTGGTTTCCTCCCACATCCCAAAAAACATGCTGGCAGGTTAATTGGCAGCTGTATAAAATTATCCCTGGTGTAGGTGCACCTATTCCTTAGAAAGTAAGCCTGCGGGCAGGGCCCCCTTCCCCACCAATTCGATATGATACAAATTGTAAAGTGCTATGTCCCAGCATGCTTTGCCAGGTATCAACTGTGTCTATGTAGTTAAAGCATGTAGTTTGACATCACCTGGAGAGCCGAAATTTGCCTACTCCTGTGCTATGTAATATGATGGTAATAGATAAATAATAATTCTTGCAAATGAATTCAGGAAAGTGTAATGGCATACATTCTATAAACACAAGTTATTTCTTCTCCACATCTTTAGAAACAAAGAGACTTTCCGCCTACTGAGATGCCAAAAGGTCGCTTGTTCCAGCCTAATGAGAGACTTGTGGAACAGTTGGAGAAGAAAGACTACTTGGGCAAAGCATTGGTACGTTGAAGAGCATGATGTGCTGTCTACGTTAAGAGATGTCTAAAAATGAGATAATGATCTATCAGTTCTATGAGTCATAAAGGCTAAAAAGCCCAATTTACTGGTAGATGTAACAGCAGCAATCACAGCATTGAGGTTTGTATACAAAGTCTTGACATTGTAATTGATAGCCCATTCTCAGTGTTCGCATAGTATAATGTGATAAAAACAAGATTTATTTATAAGCAATAAAAATATATACAATGCATTAAATGAGCTGACATTCTCTGGTGTGTAAAGGGAAACAAATAGCTAGAATCTGACCTTTTCCAATCCTGCTGCTTAGTAAATGTAGTCCCTGTACTTTACGTCCTTTCTGATGGTGGGACAGTGAACTGGGATACGTGAATGGTAGGGTAGGGTACAGAGATCATAAGTCTGTGGCCTCCCCCTGTCCACACAGATCCAGTTCTTATTTGCAAATATTCCATATACCATCATATGGAGACATTTACAAGCTATAACAATGTAATCCGCCAGTTCAATGAATGTGTAGGCAGGAAATAGGCGGCTGGATGGCAACTAGATGTCTGTGTTTTCATGAATTCTGGAACTTATTATATATATATACGTGAAAAACAAAATATATGAAAATGCGGCACATAAATCAAAGAGCCAAATGTTAGTATTAAATATAGTTACATTACTTTGCATATTACAATTTCTCAGGGCTGACTCTTGTATTTTTCATAACAAAAATGTTTCCCCACAAATTCTGAGATCTATCCCTATTTCATAGCGTATGTCGTTGTGTCATTGCATTCCAGGTTGTGGCCTCCGTGGTTGACAAAGACAGTTTCTCTGGTTTTGCACCATTACAACCTCAGGTAAAGTCAGAAATGGTCTGAAAACTGTAATAGAGATGATGTTAGTGGAATACTAAACAAAGAATATCAAAAAAGAAACCCCATTCATTATCATTATACGTGTATATAATATACCCACTGAAAGCCAAACAAGCTCACATTGAACAAGCATTACCTAGCACGGAATGACATTATTCCATGAGAGAATTCTCAATATGGAAGTGAACAAGTGAAGAAATATAAACTACTGTAAGTAGAATATTGACCATACCATTCAGCACCATTCCTTATCAGTTTGGAGACTTCCATTCAGGTTTGGAAGACTAAGATCAAAACCTGGAAGGGGTTGGTACATTATGGCATTTAGTGAGGTTCTGTCCAAGAGAACCATTTAACCAAGGGGTATATGATGAGGATGATATGATGAGGATGATACAGAGGGGGTACAATGGATGCAGCTGCTACAGGTGCCAGAGAAGATCCAAAGCAGCTTTTCCATTTGCACTGTAAGCAAGCTGTCAGGGGTTGGCAGCTTAAAATGGCCCCAATATGGCTTACTCCATGGGCATTACTATGGAAAACGGGCATTATGCAAAATACTTCACCTACAAAACATAATCAGCATCATAACAGTGCTCATGGTGTACTTTATACCAAAATTAAATCTCTTTAGGGACCGTGCGTTGTTGTGAATAAGTGAAAGTAGTAAGGGTAGTGCCGTACATTATGTCTTAGATAGAGTTAATGCCTCGCTGGCACACAACAAGATAGGAATAAGTTGGCTATTCATTTGGCCAGTGGTTTTATATTAAAGACTGGCATGGGGGGAGGCACTAAGAAACACTTTCAGTGATGTATATGTTTATGTTTAAACTTTTTAGGCTGACAACTCTCCAAAGCACCCGAAAGCACCTGAAGTATTGAGGTATGTCTGAATGACACGGTTTTGCTGCTTTGGCTGTGGCCTCACCTATACCACCAAGAGTGGCAAAATATTAGGAAAATAAATCTAATGATCAATAATGTCAGTTCACCAGTGTAACATATTTACTTGCAGGGTGCCATGAGAAAATGCATTACCCGTTGGAGTTACTTATGGCACCTTGGTGGACCCAGCTCAAACAGTGTCCCATACTGAAGACTGAAGTCCTATAAGACGTGCCATACAGTACTAGCACAGTGTGTGTGTATCACACCCTTCATCTGGACCTATTCAGCCAGTACAGAACCAGTTGTTAATATACTGGCTAAAAATGGTTGTACTGGCTGTACTGGGAATGGCAAGCTGTAGTTATTTTTTTAATTATTATATGTTGGAGGGAATGGTGTATGTGATCAAACGATCTGATTGAGCAATTTAAAGCACCAACATGTTGTCAGCATCTAGTGCTCATAGGTATTACATGTGTCAATGTATTTTAACAAATATATTTACTAAACTTCGGGAATGGCAGCCATAGTTCCTTACATCTATGTCATGAAACATAATGCTGGGTTTTTAAGTCACACCAACTGGAAAAAGTTTTACCAATCCTTTTTCTGACTGTCTTTCAGGACATTGCAGGGAGAACCCCATCGGGTGCTATTTGAGTTTACCCCTGAGACTGGAGAGGAAATGGGAGTTATGCCTGGAAACATTGTATTTGTGCTCAAGAAAGGCGACGACAATTGGGCCACTGTTCTGTTTAATGGAAAGGTAACCACAGTGAGCTTACTGCTAAATCAGATCCACCTACATGGCCCATTCCACCAGCCAGTTTTTAGTGTTTTAGTGCTGAAGTCAAATAGTAGCCTGTTTAGACTGCATGGAAAAAGCCGGCACTTTCAAAAAGCCTGGCTTTTTTCATGCAGTCTGAACGGCAACCCCGGTTCTCTCTAGCCGAGTCTAAAGCTGGCCATCATTGTAAACAAAATGTAAACAAAAACAAAACATATGGTTGATCAATCGGAATTCTCAATTAATCAACTACATTGTTTACATTAGAAGAAGAAAATACCTGTATAAAATAGAAATAAATTAAATAAAGCCCATACTTACCTTTTAGCTGCCATGGCTGGGTCCAGCTGCTTCCCCGATCCTCCGGCGCCTCCTGTGCAGCTGGAGAGGACGTTCTGTAAGAGTGATCCTTTATGTTTGACGCATACAGAACGTCCTCCCTGTCAAAGAAGGAAGCGCGGAGGTTTGGGGAAGCAGTTGGGCACCTCTTTGATGCCCAGCCACAGCAGCTAAAAGGTGAGTTTAGCTTTAGTTATTTTATTTCTATTTTTTACAGGTATTTTAATGGCCACCATTAGAACCTTATCAGTGTAGTGGATGGACTGGAGCGATATTGTCGGTGCCATTTTACTATGATAACAATATCGTTCTTCTCGTGGATGCCCAGCTTTACTCACAAATCTGGACGAACACACTGCAAACCTTTATCAGTAGCCTGCTTTCTAAACCAACATATTTATCTGATATGGCAGATAAAGCGGCTAGAACAGTTTTGCGGTATGTGTAGATATGAATTCAGGCTGAGAAATTGAAGTTATATATAGCAGTGGCTAAACCATGAATAAGAGATAACATGAGTCAGAGATAAGGAGCCGTTCACCGCTGAATGACTGAGTCTGTATTTTTTAAGCAGAGACAAATTCAGAGGAATATAAAGAGTCAGACCACTATGGGGGTAAATTTACAGGAATATATTGGGGTTGTTAGTAAATCTACTCCTATGGACTGGATCACTTGACTAATGCAGGCTGTGTGTGTAAATCAGGTGTCGTGAATGAACTGCTCACGTGCCAGGTAGATGTGACACTGTGGATGTCCTGACATACACATAGCAATTCCTTATGCTAGGAGCAGCATACGACAGGTCTGGCTATTC
Source organism: Platyplectrum ornatum (assembly GCA_016617825.1). Taxonomy (NCBI): domain Eukaryota; kingdom Metazoa; phylum Chordata; class Amphibia; order Anura; family Limnodynastidae; genus Platyplectrum; species Platyplectrum ornatum. Next base: position 8,627 of record JABWIB010003863.1, read on the forward strand.
TCTCCGATGGTTATCCACGCCGGTGTATGGGAGACCATTAAAACTTTAGAGTAAGGGGATCAGCAACTCACAATGTATAACCAAGCTCAACACCCATTCATGGATTGCCACGCACACTTTGGCTCCATCTCCATTTTAAAGGGCCAGCGTCTGTGCGTGTGGGAGCGCACACAATTTTGCAATATTGCAAAAGGAATTGTATGACTTGAATGACTGGCTCGATTATTGTATTGGTGTGTACCTAAAAGTATAGGAGGCTATACTTTACTGAGGTTTGCTTCTTAGTAAAATATATATATTAGTCATCGCTGCTCTGTTCTTGTATATTTGTTTAGAAAGGGATTGTCCCGTGCAATTACCTGGAGCCAGTGGAGCTGAAGTTTCAGTCTCAAACACAGGTACAATATTCTACTGCATCTTATACGTTAATGATATCCAATAGTCGATAAAAGAGTAAGAGAAGCAGCAGTATCAGACACTTTTTTTAACGCATACAAATTAAATTGAATGTTTAATAAGGGGTTGAATTGTATTTTAGCACATAGCTTTCTCCACCTCCATCCTCTCTATGGACTAGATCTAGACTTACGAACTAAGGAACATATGAGTGTAAAGTTATGACTGGGCAAAACCATATTGAATTGCTGGGGAGGTAAATTTCATTAGTTGCAAACAGTATTGATGATGTTTTCCTGCCCAAGTCTAATAAAAGTGTTACATTAACGCATGCAAACATGCAGTGTTGCAGTACTGTGCGCAAACACTAACATTCATTTTATGCCCCCTGCAATTCTATATGGTTTTGCCCACTCGTAATGTTAAGCTCATAAGTTTGTAAGTCAGGTCCTATCACTTCACATCACATCGGTTTCCACCGATTCCCTGCTATACTCATATCTCCACCTCTTCTCGTCTAAGGCTACACCACAAACTTTTCTTTACCTCTTCTCCTCAATGTTTCTGTCACACACCACTCTCCACCAGCTCACCTTTACACCTCCATCACTTACCATTCTCTAACTCTTCTCATTTATGCTTTCACCACACACCTCTCATTAGACTTGGGCTGGAAACATCATCTCTCAACTTTAATACTGTTTGCAACGAATAAAATATACCTCCCCTGCAATTCAACATGGTTTTATACACTCTTGAGTAAGTCAATAGTAACTTTTGAGAAGAAAAAAATAGTGTGGTATATAAACATTATAGCATAGTAAACCATTTAGTTTAAAAAAAAAAACGATGTATGATTCTTTTTTTTCAGACAACTGAAGCAAAGCAAGATGACACACCAAAAGTGAAGTCACCGAACCAGGACATTCCATCTCCTCCAATGTCTATTGCCCCTGGAATTTCTAACATGCAAGGTCGTCCACTCTAAGGGGTTCTAATTATTATCCTTTCTTTTACGTACTTGTAAAATGAAGAAAGTAATTAACTTGAGGGGGGGGGGGGGGCAACGTGACACACATACGCAAACTTGAGACTTAACTTTGCTGGAAGAATATTTCTGCAAGCATGACCAGGGGCTCTTCCCTCAAAATGTTTGTAACCCAATGATCTGTTTAATTTCATGGGGTCAGTATTGGCCATATACATATTGGAACTCGAAAAACATACTACATGCTTCAGAACTGACCACTCTTTTAATGGTGGGGGCATCCACAAAATGTTTTAGACCTTCTGTGTGCCCAAACAAGTGGACATCATGCATGTGTGTGAGCAACTTGTGATTTTACTTCTTGTCAATTGGAGAGTAAAAAATAAATGTAAAAACCCGCGTCACTGGCTTCAGTGTACACGGGTGTTGCAGCTGTCAGCCTGGCTTTAAAAAGACAGGTATATGCTGGGTCTGGAGTGTGGGCACAGTATAACTCACAACTTACTAAAGAGTGGGTAAAACCATGTTGAATTGCAGGGGAGGTAAAATTAATGTCAGTGTTTGTATGCAGGGACAATACTTTATTTTTGCATATTGCACACAGATACTGTCAGTACAACGGTTTGCAACTAATGAAATCCTTACCTCCCCTGCAATTCAAGATGGTTTTGCCCATTCTTGAGTCAATAATGCCTGAATCTTTATTTTTTATTTATTTTTTTACTGAAAGGAAATGTGTTTCTTTTGATGACTGTTTAAGACTTTAGCAGCAATTATCTACTGACTCACTCTTCTTCTGTTATTATTTCCAGATAAACCAGAGAGATCCAGTGCAATAGAGTCACAGGCCTCCACCAAGGTATGTTTTATGAGCTTCTTTAATTATGACTTCTATTATTACTATTATAGGTACAAGGCAGGCATTTCTCATCAGCAGTTGTAGCTTTTAACCAATGGATTTCAGTAATGTGTAAATAAGAGCGCTCAGGGTCTCTGCTGGACAAACAATATTAAGCAGGGTACAGAGTAAGTTGTGAGTAAGTCAATAGTGTCAAGTCTGAATCTGGTCCATAATGCTGCATCTTATGGACAAATATGTAATTGCAAAGATTAATTAAACTTACTATAATATTAAATTACTTACTATAATATTAAATTTACTATATTTAATATATTATAGTAATCATATGCAGCAAAAGTGATTTATGAAACCTTTTTTTTATACTTTGACATGAATATAAAACTTCACCATCATTTTAAAACGTAGCTAGTTGGGTGTAATGTCAAATCAGTTCTGGTCCGACCAACCAATACACCAATTGGTTGCTATGGGGAACGTCTTTTCTATTTCCACAATAATTAAAGAGTGGTGTATTCATGCTCATTATAGGTGGCTTACACTAAATTATATTAATTGGAGTTAGTCTAAAGCTGGGTACACACTTTTACAGTTACCATTCAGTTGTCAAGACATTGTAAATGTGTGTACACTCATGTGACCACATGTCGCCTGCTAGGGGCAAACATTTAAAAATTTGTTTACCTGTTTGGAAATCACCCCAGCCAATATGTAAGTATAGGGCTGGATCTGAAGAGGATTGAACATGTGTGAATTCAGTGAAAACCTGAAGGCTATACATGATCTCACCCTTTGTCTCCTGACTGTAGGAAACGGCAGTGACTCCCATAACATCGTACCTTATTAAAGTCTATTATAAATATACAGTAGCGATTGAAGTAACACGAAAAATTTCATATGGTGACTTATTGATACTGATCAGCAGTAAGCTGAAGCTGACGCCTTGTGCCATAAAACTGAGGTACGTGCCAACCCCCAGAATGAAAGAGATGTGCTCTGTATGGGAAAGAAGCATTTATTTGGGTAACTTTCTACAGATGCCAACAAGACCCATTCCACCATGTACATTATACTCTGCTCCTGAGCTTCCAGCCATACATCAGTTTCATACATCAGTTACTTTATTATAACCAGGTGACAGCTGGAAGCTCAGAAGCGGAGTGTTATGTCACTGGTGGAATGGGTCATGTTTCAGGGTCTGGGTGTGTGTTTGAGTTAGACTTTGGCTAACATACTGAACAATTACTATTGTTCACTGTATGGAGACAATCTTTTGGAAATCATTATATATATTTTATTAACAGGTTTTTTTGTGCCATCATATTACATAGTGGCACAAGATTAAGTGGTTAACATTCAGTTCCGGGAGTTCGCACTAAAAGAGTTAAGATTTACTAAACTGTTGAAAAGGAATGTGGAGATGTTACCTATAGCAACGAGACTCTAGCTGACATTCTATATTATGTAATAGTTAGGTAGGAGCTAGAATATCATTGGTTGCTAGGGGCAAAATCTCCATTTACTTTCAGTTTAATAAATCTAAATTCTATTTCTCACATACACGTCAATAGCCATTTGCTAGTATGGGTATTGGAGCATGAGAGGAAACCAACTCCGATCAGGCCTTGTCTGGGAATTAAACTCATAACCTCATCACTGTGAGGCAGAAGTGGTACCACTTGAGCCTCAAACATCATAAGAATTGTTGATACCGGCTTTAGAAGCGTATCTTAAGTCAAAAGCTGGCCATACACTATAAGATAAATTGTTCCAATCTAAAGAGTGGGCAAAATGAATGTCAGTGTGTGCATGCAGGGAGAATACTTTATTCTTGCATGTTGCACACAGATACTGACCAGCGTTACTGTTACACTGTTATTACACTTGTACTGGAAACCATCTCTCACCTGTAATACTGATTGCAATTAATTCAGTTTACCTCCCCTGCAATTCAATATGGTTTTGCCCACTCTTGAAAAAATCTTTAGATTGGAACAACTTATAGTGTATGGCCAGCTTAAGCCATGAAAGCAATGATATATTATGTGGATCCACGCATATACTTTGATGAAGACCTATAATTGTTGTCCAAAATATACGTTAATGCTGCATTCATATAAAAGGAACTGATCCCCTCATACAGCAGCACTAATGCACAGCCTTGTATTGGTCTAGTTTCAAAGATGGAGATGAAGACGTTCCATTGACCATCGACAACGTGGATAAGGCCTGGAACCAGATCACAGACAACTGTCTGAAACTGAAGTGCACAGAAGTCCATACAATGGTATATACAGTGTGTGTGTGTGACCAGTTATCTATTCATCGCTGCTGAAGAGGAAACATGAGGGTGCCAGAAAATAAAGACTAAAAACAAAGTAACAGTGTAAGGCAGGGGTTGGCAGGTCCCAACATGCTTTGTCAGGTATTCACTGTCTATGCAGTAAAAGCATGCTGGTATTTGTAGTACAACGAGGGGATGCAACAGACAGTCTAAGCTTATAGTATATTGGGGTAAAGCAATCTTCTAGTCTAGGAGTTGGCAACCTGCAGCCCTCCAGGTGTTGTTAAACTACAAGTCCCAGCATGCATAGGACCTGGAGAGCTGCAAGTAGCCTACCCCTGCTGTAGGGGAATGGATGCTGTGCTACATTATTACGATCTGGAATTCTCTGCATTGTGTCATAATAAGACATTGATAGAAGGCAGCAACACAGTACACAGATATGGAGGGATCTTGCCATCAGACACGTATCCGCTTTGAAATAAATAGCCTTCTGTATGAATCATATTACTGTTGTAGCCTGAAGAGTCTATATCACAAGCAAACGAAGAGACTGAGAGTCATGGAGCATCAGAGGATACGTCTGGGACCACTGTAACAGCCCTGTTTGACTATGAAGCGTCACAACCAGAAGACTTATCTTTTAAGAAAGGAGATAGCATAAAGGTTCTGAATAAAGGTAAGGTATCAGATTATATACAGGTGGATATCACTGTCTTAAATGTAGGAAGATATTAAAACAAGTAAAATCAAGTATATTTCTCTTGCAGGCCATCTGGGGGACACTGCTACCATGGGTTGGTGCTGTGGCTGTGGAGCTGGGCACTAGAGGGTTAACTAAAAAACCTTCTGGGTGAAGCTCCTCCCCCACCAACCCTCCACCTGCCTCAGTTCTGCTCTAGTGCCTTGGAGTGTGGGTGCTTTTTTTGCTGGAAGCATGCTTCCAGCACTGGTTAGGTTTTATTATTTTATTTTTCTTTTAATTTTTTCCCGGCAGCAGTGTGGAGGGGATGGGTGCTGCAGGGCAGCGT
>JABWIB010003863.1:18764-31206 GCA_016617825.1 Platyplectrum ornatum
CAGGGACATCTGGGGGACACTGCGCGCCCACCCTTACGCTCAGTGGTGGTTACAGTGTTTTAAGCTCCTTCTCTTTTCCTCTCCGGGTCTCTGGTAATACGAACTGAGGCAGGTGGAGGGTTGGTGGGGGAGGAGCTTCACCCAGAAGGTTTTTTTAGTTAACCCTCTAGTGCCCAGCTCCACAGCCACAGCACCAACCCATGGTAGCAGTGTCCCCCAGATGTCCCTGAGAGAAACGGATTTAACGGTGAGTACATAAATCCTGTTTTTTGCAGACTCCGCTTTATGCATAAAACGATGGTCAATGTTACTGCAGTCAGAAATCTGATTTCATACCATATGTAATAACACAAGACTTGCCGACATTGTGTTGCAGTGTCTCCGGAATGGTGGGAAGGTGAATGTCACGAGAAGGTGGGAATCTTTCCGTCGGCCTTTGTAGAATGAATGTGCTACAGAGGCTCCAGCTGCTGAAGATCATGGAAGCACGAGACCAGTGTGTCTTACAACGAGCATGCATGTACAAATCTGTGTTGCTCCATCAATAGAACAATTATAAAAAATATTCTTGTATATGGAGTGGTTGACTTTAGAACGTAATCTTTTACATACAGCATGTATTAACCCCTGTCACTTTATACTCTTTAGACTATATTTTTTGTAACAAAATACATTTAGAATAAAAAATTTAACTCTACCAATTTTTCACACCTCAGTTGCCCAATTAAACCCCACAATGACTATAAGAGTAATATTACCTTAACATGTAACCACAGAATCCGCCCATGCTTTCCACTGTTTGGCCTTTTTTGTTTTTTTTTTTGCAGAATCTGTTACCATGGCAACTGTTTGACACTTGTTAAATGTCACAACCATTCATGTCTGTATGGACTATTCCAGAAATCATTTCATTTTATTATTTTTTGTTTTACTTGTGCAAGTAAAATTTAGTAAAAGCAAAAACTATTTGGTATAAGTTATTAATAAGCAATGTCTGTATGTATAGAAACCATCTATCCCTACGGACCAGATCCAAACTTACGAGCAAGAGGGCAAAACCTTGATGAATTTCAGAGGAGGTACATTGATCATCTATCTAATACTGTTTACAACCAAATCAAATTTACCTCCCCTGCAATTCAACATGGTTTTGCCCACTGGCTCCAGTCCAGTCATCATGTTATCATCATCAGAGAAATACAACAGGTTTGGAGACAAAAATGACAAGTCATGCGTGTAGCTGTAGAGAAGATGAGTTTATTAATGGTAAAGCAGATCGGAGTAGACGGTGCTCACACAAGAACACAAGGAATAGGCAAGATTGAACAGGAGTCTCCACACTCTAGATCCTGCTAAAGGAAGGGTAACCGAAAGGGCACCTCACCACCTGTGTGTCATTCCCAGTCTGAAACAAAACTGGTTTCCTCAGAGAGTACTATGCACAATATGCCTGGTCCCAAACAGTGTGTAAAATGTATGTTCAATGTATGAAGTGCTAAATGTGCTGGGGCACTGGGTGGTACCCTTGGCATACACAAAAACACACATACACATAAGGGGACCCTATTTGAGTGGAACCACCATGTCTCCTGCCTCTCAGAATTAGTGAGGGCACACTCATTTTCACCATGTCTGTACCTGATCACGTGTTCACCTTGCTCGCGAATCTCGCACACCCCAGCTCTCGCCGCCTGTGTGCTCTACATGCTGCAGAAGCTGTCAAGAGGGCAGAGAAATCCCTCGTCTTGTATTGTGCTATGAGCTCTGGCACTTCTACCCAGTATTGCAACTAGATACCATACTTAGCCCCCTCTGCCAGATGGAAGGGGCTTCCCAAAGAAGGGGAGGGGGGGTATAAGGAGAAAGGGAATTGCTGCTGTAACAAATGTGGAGGCTGTAGAGCCGGCCTGTACTTATTCTAAGTTCTGCCGCATCATAAAAGCAACTCCCCTAATATGCCAGCACCCATTCTGTAATACACAGTTTAGGAGGAAGGGAACATAGAGCGCGCACACTCATACATACATACACACATACACTCACACAACAATTAAGCAGGCAGGGAGACAAACACCAAAAAGTAGATTAGAACACTCAATGGGAACAAGCAACCATCCGCAGCCATGACATACACTCCACCCCTCACCCATTTTCCCGAAAGGGGAGAGAGAACAAAAGCCACCCAAGTCAAATCATACCTCTCTCAGCCAGCACAAGCTGGTGGGTGAGAGGGTACCAGTTCCTCCATCTCCTCGAATGGAGGGAGATCCTGACATTGGATATGGGGGTGTTCCTTGTCCACCCACCACCTACAAAGAGAACCATAAAAACTCATTACAACTCAGATTCCGAGGAGAGGGGTCTTATTTCCCACGCCTGCCTTGCACTGCTGGGGGATATTTGCTATCCATGTGTTTAGGCAGAGGTTTGGGGGGGTTGCTGTGAGCGGCATGCACAAATAACAAGAAATTTGGGGGCGTGTAACCCCTTTTCCCCCCAAAACTCAAGAAGTCCCAAAAGCTCCCTCTGGGTGGGAACTTCCTGCTGTTGTCCGTCAGGTAACTTCGTCGCCTGCGGGGCTGCGGGGGGGTTTTTCAGGTTTAGTGGGATACGCTGGACGCTCCCCCACACATGCTCCCCCACCCCAGATCGGTGAGGGGGGGAGAGAGGGCTGCCCTCCTCAGGGCTCAGGACACATCCTGTCCTGTGCTGCTGACCAGTCATGTCGTGTGATGCTCCCCTTCTCTCTCAGTGCGGAGGGTTCAGTGATCCCTGGCCTCTCTGCTGCTTCTCCTTCTGCTGCATCAGCAGCTGCTCCAGGGCTGACGGGCCAGGGTGCATCATTGTGGTAGACCAGATAGACTGTGGAGAGAACAGGCAGTCAGAGATGAAGTAGTGGTGCCCACGATATTTACATTATGGGCTGGATCCAGACTCCTGTACTATCGAACTTACGAGTGCAAGTTTGAGTAGGCAAAACCATATTGAATTACACGGGAGGTACATTTTGTTAGTTGCAAACAGTATTGAGAGTTGAGAGATGATGTTTCCTGCAAAAATGTCTAATAACAGTAACGCTGGTCAGTATCTGTGTGCAATAAGAAAAAAAAGTATTCTCCCTGCATTCATTTTACCTCCCCTGCATTTCAACATGGTTTTGCCCAGGTCTAACTTTATGCTCGTAAGTTCCTTAGTTCTTAAGTCTGGATCTGGTCCTACGTGAAGATAACCAATATAAAAGGTGCTAGAAACAGAAAGATAGTGGTGACGACAACACAAAAGCAGCAGAAGGAAAATGGTTTTGCATTCTTAGTGAAAATTACATTTGACATTATGGGAATAAAATAAAATATTATTAGGCTTATATGGAACAATATGCCATAAAGCAATAATTAAATGGCATCAGCAAAGGGTCAGATGTCACAGAACAAATAGTATATGTAATGTTGCAACACAAAGGAGTATATTTACTAAACGGTGAGATTGGAAAGTGGGGATGTTGCCCATAGCGACCAATCAGATTTCAGTTCACATTCTCGTGTGTGTTAAATGAAACTGAAAGCTTGAATCCGATTGGAAAATGGGGATGTTGCCCATAGCAACCAATCTCACTGCTTAGTAAATATACCCCTAAAGGTCTACAAAACTGCTTTCCGCTAACTTCAGCTGTGTGTGATATGTACATAAAGAAAAACCCCAAAACAAAAAACTCCATCTACATGGTATGATATAATTCATTTGGTATACTGCCAAAATAATCGTTAAATGCGAGTTCACATAGGGATACTAGAAGGGTTTTTTTTTTAATCAAAAGATTTATGTTTCAATACTACTGAGAACAAGTAAAAGCATGCTTTGTCAGCTATCAAATATGTCTATGCAGATAAATCTTGCTTGGACGTGTAGTTTGACGATACTTAAAGACGGCACTTTGCCCACCTCTGATGTAGCAGAATGCTTTTTAAATGTGTATCAGAAAAACAATTCCATAAAACCAACAAAAACAAGAAAAAAAAAATCTAGAAACCTTTAAGCCCTCCATGATGGCTGCCGAGGAGTCATCTCTTGTGTTGCTCTGAGCTGCCCAGGCATTATTCACGCCGCTGGAATTATTTACGTGCCGCCAGCTGTTCTCTGAAGAGTTGGCCACAGACAGGTAATCCAAACCAAATCCACCCATTGCTTCAATAAAGGGAACAATAAACAATTAAACATCCATCACTCATACTATACCCATTAAAAAGGATTAGAGCAGTGGTTCCCAAACTGTGCGCCTAAGGCTCCCTGGGGTGCCGCAACACTCATTGGGGTGCCGCGTGATGTTTATCCGATGCAGTGCCACGTTGCTAGTGTTACTTGAAAAAGTAGTACATGAAGTATTTCTGTCTTTACCTAAATAGTTATTACACTATTTTGACTCAAAAACTAAAAAACAAAAACAGGAAATTATTATTCCTAAGGGTGCCTCGACTGGTTTGGGAACCACCGGATCATAGTCTTCTAAAAATCAGCACATACCTGGCTTGTCTGTCTTCCATCGGTCAGCTCCACGGCGATCTCGGTTGTCTGGGGTCCCAATGGGCCCAAAGTTTGAGAAAGACTGGGCTGCGTGGTTGTGGGTGGGCGGTGAGCTGGGCAGACTGCTGGGGTTTGAGGAGTGGGGTGATTGGCTGGCTGGCGTCGAGTGGTCTGTCAGAAGAAACATACATAAGGAAATACTTTTTGCCATGCAGTTCAATATACATTGAACATGTTTACAGCTATGAATGCTATGAGGATGCGTCATTCCCATGCACTAGTGCAACAATATTTATTTATATCACAAGGCGGATTTTAATTGTATTGACTATAACATTTCCCAGTCACTGCAGTGTAACAGAAATAACATCTCACCTGACTATATATAAATAGATCTCTCTGGATTGCTTCTGCTTTATAGGGCAATACAGACATACAGAACAATAGCTGAAAATGTATTACATTTCCTGTATCTCCAGCTAGACAATAGAGATGCAAAACCTCTCAACAGAATACTAATGACAGGTAAACAAACTATACATGTACTAGTGTGCCAGTATGCTACTTATTACTATTAATATTAAAAACGCTTATTTATTAGGTGCCACAGTGTCCACAGCACCCTACAATGGGTAATACAGACAGAACGCGTGGGGATGAGGGGCCCTGCCTGCAAGGTTACACTCTAAAGGAGATTGGGGATTTGATATATAGGGGCTTGATATATAGGGGCAATTACACATACACTAGTCAGCCAATTAACCTACAGGTAAGTTATTGGGTTTTCGGTGGAAACCCAAACAGACATGGGGAGAAAATATTTGGGATTCGAAATTATAGCCTCAGGTCAAAGTGTAAATTTTGAAACAGAAAATAGAAGTGAAAGGAGATTTATCTCTCATTAAGTCAGTGGGAGAGGTGACAGTATGGCATATACACGTATACACCTCAATTTTGAGTCAAGTATGTATAATGAATTATTAGCTTCCAACTCTTTGTACCACTATCATTCCTTATAATGATTGTCCCTACCTGAGCTTGCTGGAAGAGAAGGTGACCAAGGTTTACCCTCAAACAGAGAGTATAGAGAGGTCTCCGGCTGCCCGATGGGTGGACAGGACTCGGGCTTTGTGCTGCTGCAGGGCGTCTTGCCATACACCTCGTTGAACACACTGTTGTTGGGAAATCTTTCCTGCAAAAGAAAATCACATTCATTAGAACAACGAAGAGAAGCGGCGGCCAAATCTGTGCACACCTCCTGTCTACTCTATACGGGGGCTCCATGTATCCTCCCTTACCTGGCTCAGTGAAAATCCAGTGAGCGAGAGGAAAGAGGGGGGCTGGGATATCAGCTCAGATGGCTTTTCCAGAAGAGACTTCTCCAAAAGAAAGAGAAACAATTTACTACCAGACCCAGAAAGTGTACTGTGCTTCCATTAAGTATACAAGGCAGAGGAGGGGAGAAGGAGGTAGCGGCTAGAATAAAGTAACCCATATGAGATATCGGTGTTCTCCCCAGAGGCTTTTAGCCGGACGTCGTGGAGTGGGCACCCGGTTACCAGGGAAGGTTGTATAAGATAGGAAAAGAAGGTTATATAGGATAGATAGAGGTTTATCACTGTACAGGCTAAGAAGACATGCAAACACACATGTAAAATGATTTCCAGACCCTTCTGAGGGTGGTACAGAGCATATGGGATTGTGCTGTGACAGCATTATTTACATGTATCTTCACATGAACAAGTTCAAAGTATATAGACCTGCACCTACCCTGTCTATGTACCAGTACGTCCAAAGACCTTATACACTGGAGCGGGCAATGATCGCCAATACACTAGAACTGAATGTGCTGTAATACCATGATTTCACTGCCACAAAGACTCAGCATGTCAATACAGGTATTCCTCACTTAACGACCGTTCAGACTTACAACCAAATTAGTGCACCACTTACTGCCCTTGTGACAGGACATAGCCACATCCATACTACCAGCGTAACAGGCTACTACCCGAAAACTACACCAAGGACCTCCACTCATACACCTACAGGTCCTTATATATCCTTGCTGTTTGTACAGCTTTAGTGTACACGTTTATTTTGTGCTAAGCAAAATAAAGCAAACGTATCAAAATACAATTTTTTTAGTCCATATCTTCAGTTAGAATCAATTACAATGATTACAATACATATAGGTGCATACAATAGTACAGTACTCAACTAATACCTGTAATCGGATGTACGTTGATAGCACCTTCTGTAATATGCTGTTGCATTTTTTCTTAAGCTAAATAAAATGTTACATCTATTTCCACAAGTTTACCTTACAGAACCCTAAACGCCACCCTAAGAAATTCTTTACCATTGTCATATTGTCCATCACATTAATAGACCAGACTTTCATGTTATTAAGCAGCCAAGAGCCGCAGATCCCCTTCCTTATTATAGTGACTACATGCCAACGTTTGGGACAGGGCCAAGACCAAAACGCAGCAGGAGTAAACGGAGAGAGCACGATAGTGACAGCACTGACGCACTGCTTCTTGTTATACGGGTTTGGGAACACGGTTTTGTCGAATGCACCACTACAAAAGATCACAGCGTACAACACACTCAACAAGACCTTTCCTATCGATTTGTTTCAAAACTTATATTTTAAAACTCCATTAGTGATTAAACTATTCCCAGTTGACATCAGTTTGGATATAACTTCTATAATCCTTCATGTGAATGCACATACTGACCTATCAAAAATGACTTCTATATAAATGACTATCTATATAATATAATATCTATCTATCCATAAGTGGCGTGATATTTTGGAAAATACAAATACTTTTGTAAATCAATCTACACATCTTTCTTGGCATTTCCTGAGGTCTCATGATGAAAACACACAAAGGACGGGGTGTCTACAAAATTCAGAAATGGTCAGCAAAATTACAGGATAGAAAAGTATAAATGCTGGTTAGCATTGCTGAGTTCTGGAGTAATGGGTCTGAGTAGAACTGGTAATATTTATGTGAAGCTTTCCTGGATTTTATGCTAGTTGCTTCACATAAATTTGGCTCAATAAAACCTAGGGGGCTAGATTTTCTGGAAAATCTGGAAGATGTTGCCCATAGCAACCAGATTTTTTCTCTCTGATTGGCTGCTATAGGCAACATCCTTATTGTTCCTTTCCAGTATGTTTAATACATCTATCCTTAGGAGTTTTTCACCAGTAGGGAACATCCAGCAATGAGGTTATTGATAAACACTAAAACCACTTCCAAATATAAACTTTGCAGATTTGTACTGTTTGAGCGAGTGGTTTATACATAGATATAGTGACGTCAATATGTAATAATGTGCTTCCAGGAAACTCCTTGATAGTGCCAAATGAAGACAATGAGCAGGAGCAGAGGAGGGGGGGGGAGCCCACCACACAGAATACATACAAAGAGGCTTCGTCCAGGGAGAGAGGCCAGAGGGCCGAGCAGAGCTGGGTATAGGTCAGGAGGAGGCGAGAAAGCCAGCTCTTCCTCCTCCTCTAGAGCAGCCAGACTCTTTAACAGGTCCGGAGGCAGGAGAGGGGAACGTTTCGGTTCCTAGTGAGACACAGGCAGATAGAAACAAAAACAAAAAGGAAAGAGAGAAGCAGAAAAAATAAAATGGAGAAAGTTCCAGAGAAGTTAGACAAAAACGATATGGAATAGCAATGGGAAAAGAGCATGCCAGGGACTACATGAATAACTGCAATGTGGAGTAGTATTGAGACTTGTATAGCAAGTAAATGAGTGATTCTACAGCTTTCTATCTAGGGGAACTGTAGATCATCCTAGATTCACTTTATACAGAGAAATCAGTTTGAAACACCATATTTTACTACTATTAATGTGTCAATGACACAGGGCCGCCATCAGGGGGAAGAGGGCCTGGCTACTGTCCCAGGCTCGGCCAGAGCACAAATAGAAAGCTACCGTTGCTGCAAGCCAGAAGCCACATTGATGGAAGTAATGGCTTGTTGGACGTTGTCATAACGTCACATGGGGGCCCGGGTCTTACCAGTTTCGCCAGTCCCGGGACCCGCTAATACTGATGGCGGCGGCCATGCAATCACATAACAGGAGGAGACAGATCTGTTCAGTATGCCCTCCCCAAACATGCTCCCGTATAGCTCCAGACAGTCTGTGGTCATTTGATTATATTTTTAGGAGCTCCTCATACATCTGATCAACGATGACCAGATTTCTGAAAAAAATCTTCAGAGTGTAACGACACAAAATCCTATAACCAATGATTCCCATAGATAATTTGGTACAGAGCCACCTTGTGGACTAGTATGTAATTGCAGCATATTACTGCAGCAAAGGTTTCTGGGATTGTTTACAGATCAACAAGGCAGTATGTACAGGTATATGGTGCAGCTGGAGATGGTTAATAGAGACCTATCACACTAGCTGATGCAAATGTAAATGTTCTGTGTACCCAGCATTACTGCAGTATATCATGATAAACATCCATGAGTGCAGTTATTACCCCACAATCCCTGTCATAGGTGTTAGGAGCAGAAATCCAGGAAAGTCACTGGCAGCCCACAGAAACACAGCACAACGTAACAAGGGAGGGAGGCAAGAGGTTAATGAACCACAGAGGGAACGCTACATCTCTTCCCACAACACTCATTTCTTACCTCAAAGGGCAATCTATTCATGGAGTCCTGGCCTGATCGATAGCCGGCAGGCTGCCGCTTGCCCCTTTGGTTGCTAATGGACTGTTGCGCCAGGAGGGCCCGGTTGTCATTCAGGTTGTATGATGTTTGGTCCCCCCAGTAGAGGTCGGTCATCTTCATTTCAGAGGCGTTCTGATTGTAGGCATCCATTGGGAAAGGCTTCATCTTTTTCTCCAGAGGCTGCTGCATGACGGGATGCTGGAGACATTGCTCCAACATGCTCAGAGGTTCGGCGGGCAAACGACCATCCATGAAATAAGGTTGTTTCATGGGAGGGAGCAGCTTTCCGAGAGAGTTTGACACTTGAGGTGAGCTCCATAGTTGTTTGGATTTCTCTGCTGCTTGCTGGTACTGGAAAATAAGAAAATGTGTCAGATACGCACCTGAGAATGTGTAACCACTTAATGCATAGCACAACAAGTTCTATGTATTAAGTGGTTCTCAAAGGTCTTCTCAATCTCAGTGGTACGTGTGGCACCAATGGAACATGAAGCCCTGTCTGGTCATATGCAGAGCATTTATTTTAACCATGAGCTATAAATCACCTTATTCAGTTACTGTGTAGTCCTGTATTGAAGATGGGCAAGCCATTAAGTGCTGTTGCTGCCAATGATAAGTATTATATTCCTTTTTGATTACAAACAAGATTATCAAAGTAATCAATCATAAAACAATATATTGGAAATAATAAGTTATGTTTTTGGTTCAGGATAATTTATAAAAATTATTTTAATAATCTACTATAGTATAGTAGATTATATAATCTATATAGTATAGTAGATTATATAATCTATATAGTAGATACTCTTATTGATGTGCAATAAATATATAAAGTTTCTTATTGTGGTTAATGAGTAACAACATTGAGGTAATGAACGTAGTTCAGCATTATCCACGAAAGAAAAAAAGGTCACTTGTATCTACCTGCTGAAGAGAGGGATGATGTGGAGGGTTCTTCCCAAGTGATTGTAAAGGTTTAGTGGGCGACTGTTGCGCCAGTGCTTGAATCTGTAGCTGTGCAGCAGTTTGTGTGTTGGACTGAGTTGGAGAAATGGACGGAGCCTGCGGCTGTGGCTGCCCGGGCAACTGGGTCCCCTGGCTGGGTGCTCCTGGGCCAGAAGGACGCTGCTGACTATAAGGAATGTGGGACTGCTTCCCGGGAGGACCTTGACTTCCAGCAGCTGAATGAGATGAAGGCTGCAGGAAGGATCCTGGAACACTGACGCCAGCAGGGAAGGTATATCCAGAGCTCATGGAGAACGCCACAGGTGGTGGGATGACATAGGCAGGAGGGGGGAAACCTGGGAAAGAGATAACAAAAACCAGTCAGCTATACATTATTACTGGATGAAAGTAAAGAACATTGCAAACAAAAACAGCAGCCTTATAGCAAACTACCTGGCCGGCTGGGCAAAGGCGGGAAGGCTCCGGGATGGTGAATAGGGATGAACTGGGTGTTGGTGCTGGGACTTGATGTTGGAGTCACTGGCGTTTTCCTTGCCTCAGAAACTGGTGTTTTTACCTGTCATGAAAGAAATCGTTCAGCCATTACTTAAATACCCTCAGCACTAATTATTTCACACAATGACAAGCCTTCTGTTGTCTCGGTGCCTACCTGTACAGCAATGCTTTGCTTGGCAGGTTCTAGGATCTTGTCTGCACCAGGCTTCTTAAGTTCATTCTTCCTTTTGCTGTTATTGTCCTTTTTGTTAACAGCAGCATTCGCCCCCTTGATATAGTCTCTATGCTCTTTACCAGCATTCATAGTTCTGGCATAGCTTCGTGCGGGCACTTCCCGGTTGACTTCTTGGGGTTTAATGTTCTCCTTGAAGGTGACCACTGGCTTTTCAGAAGACTCGCAGCTAGGGCTGCGGCCGCTGGAGAGTACGGATTTTAGACCAGGGCTCCCTTCAGTTTTTTGAGTCTCTGCTTGTCGGGCCTCCTGTAGGATGGGGCTGTCCTCAGCCTCGTCCGCTTCTTCAATCATAACTTCAGGGATGTCTGTGAGGAAGGACACTTCCCCCTGGGCAGTATGATATTGTAGGAGCCTGCCAATAAAACATTTGAGGTTTGCACTTACTACAGTTTCTATAATTAAACGAAATGGACTTTACTACATCAGGTTTTATGCATAGGTCCACAGCTAATGAATACAAAGGAAATAGTGATGTGCCCATAAGAGACATATCGAGGGAGTGCAAGAAACCTGCCCCCAAATGAAATACACTACCAGATAGTATAGTGTATGCTGAACATACCGTGGTTGGTTCTCAGAGATCCATTTTCCTAGCGACACAAGACGAATCGGTCGCAGCCGGCGATGCTGTGTCTCTCGGTCTCCAATGATGGCTTGATGACCTCTAGAGAAATCAAGGTTTCTATAAGACACAAAACAAAAATTAAGAAGTTTTTTTCCCCCATTCATAAAAACAAGTGGTCATGATTTTGTTAATAATGTTTAGTGGGAAATGCAATGATATTTGTAAGACACAGACATTTGGCATTACAACCAGACCAAGATGCACTGTATGTGACTTTTGCATGCTTATACTGCGAGGACAAAAAACTAATCTGAACTATTCCTCTCTGGTATCAGTGCTGGGTAAGTATAATCCTGTGCCACTTTGGAATATGATAGTACACTAGAATATTATTGCAATCATTCACCAAAAACTGATATATCTCCAGCCCTTATTACACAAAGCTTTCAGGTCTCCCTAATGGGAATAAGCACAGTCCAGCAACTTCTAACAAGTGACTATGTCATCAGCACAGAACAGAAAGCAGAGGGGTTATAACTTGCCTGAATGCTGGTCGGAGAGCTAAGAATCCCTGCAGCTCAAACTCCTCCGGAAGTGGCAACACTGGGGAATTAAAATAAATTACATGTAAATGCAATAAACACAGTGTGTGTAGCCATTAACAAAACATACAATGCAAAAGAAACTCCTCTTGCTGTGCTACTTACAGTTAGCACTAGCCAGGTCTTCCTCCAGGACATGGAAACTGTTCAGCAGAGATATCAGCCACGGCCAGACACTGTGGGGAGAAAGAAAGTGTTCAGGGCAAGTCACATGACACAAATGGACAAATCACAGAACATCAGCCAGGACTTACGAGACAAAGCCATATCAATCTATATATATTTTTATATATATATATATATATATATATATATATATATATATATATATTATATATATATATATATAT
>JABWIB010003864.1:13698-42312 GCA_016617825.1 Platyplectrum ornatum
AGCTCTCAGTTTCATTTTACACTCTGGAGAATGTGAACTCAAATCTGATTGGTTGCCATGGGCAACTTCCCCAAATTCGAATTTCACTGCAATCTCCCTGCTTAGTAAATATACCCCTTTGTGTTTTCATTGAATCTTTGAATTACCTGCATCCTCTACAAAGGTGATTGCTTTCTGAAGTGGCATAACCAAATTGGGCTTTAATGGAGTGTCCATTCTGTAATAGTAAGCCTGTAGGGTTGTGGTACAGAATATAGCACAAGCATTTCTTTTTTTGGAACATGATAGTAGTTGAGAATAGTAAATGGTGCTAAATAAAACTTTGTGATGAAGAATGTTAGACATGAGAGAGTGGTAAGCGAGTTGAGGACCTTGCACCTGATACTGGCTTGAAAATAACAGAGGAAAGTTACACCTGGACAAAACCATGTTGCATTTCAGGGGAAGTAAAATGAATTTCACTCTTTGAATATAGGAATATTTCTTTGCTTTTGCTTATGGCACACGAATACTGCTAGTGCAACATTTACACTGGCATTTATACTTGGGCTAGGAAACATCATACATTATCTCTAATACTGTTCGCAACATGAAATAGTAATTTACCTGATAGTTGCAAAAATATAAGGGAGACTCCCTGAAGAACGGGTCATTTCCCTGACTCCCTGAAATGTTGGGCAATCTCCCTGATGTTGACTCAGCTCCAAATGTCATTGCCTATAATAGAATTTAGAAATGATGTCCTATTTCTATAAAGATAAGGGTGTCATTGGATCACCTAGTAACAGTTATCACATTAAATAATGAGAATATTCATTCACTGCCAATTTATCAATCAAATACCAATGCTGCCATTTATATTTCCTGACAGCTAGACCCGCCTATGGGAGGAGGCCATTCAAGGACACACTCCTTTGATGGTGCTATGACAATCTCCCTAATATTCATTTACAAAAGTAGACTACTACTGATGTACCTTCCCTGCAATGCAACATGGTTTTACTTTAACAATCCTTTCTTATCTTCAAGCCTATGTCTGGTCCCTAGAGAGAAGTGGTGGGGACTTCTTAGTGTGCATTTTATTTTATATAAGTCAGAGGTCAGAGCAATAATGGCTTATTACAGATCTACAACCATTAGGGTAGCTTGTGTAAATCCCCTAAAAGTACATATTTTGTGATGATACTACATGTTTGCATGCCTATTCCTTGCGATGGGGGCATGTATAGACATAAATAGAAGATCTGCACAAGCAAGGAGACGCAAGAAGGGAGTGACATGGAAATTCCAGACCTCTGTGTACAGAAAACAAAGAGGTCTGGATTCAGTCATACATTCATTTGCATGGACTATATTTGTCATGAAATTACATAATGGTGTTTAAAAGATCGAAAGTGAGAAATGTAGCTAACCAATATGACTAACAGACATAATTTGCTTGTTACTGACATGGCCTAAAATGAGCTTTATTTGTAACAAATAATCACTACATAAATGGAATATATGTCTTATCATTACCTTTTTTCTTTGGTGTTCTTGTGAATGTCCCTTTTATAATTTTGCAATGTTTGTTGTCACCACCACACACCCCACATTTGTCTTCTTTTTTAGCTGAACCAATTACTTTGTCACAGCCAACTTTCTGTAGTAAAGACATAATACAAAAACCAGATACCGTTAAATGTTTAGAACAGCTTATGGAGAAATAAACAGATGTACACACACAAAGCATACAGTGGTGTGCACTTAGTGATTTTTAACATAATTTGGACATGCGGCATGGGTGTGCACATATAGGTTGCTTACAAAGAGATGAACATTTGTACAACACTTATACACTTTTATATGCAGACATTTTGGGTGGTGGAAAGTCTTTGAAAATTTCTTGTCTATATTGATGTGTAACTACCAAAACATCTAATAGTCCATAAGATGATGCCACAGAAAAATGATGACCTAACATGGTCATCACAGAACACTAACCACACAATGGGCTCTTGATTAAAATAAACCTGACAAACCTGGCTTTATACTCATCCCACCAGTGTGGTCCCATGATGGTTGAGATGATCACATGCATCGTTCCTCGCCTCACTTCTAGGACTTATTAATCCGTTGATGCCCATTTTCAAGTAAATAGAGCGCAAAGTGACATAATACTGTATATAGTCTTAAAGTGATATGGTGCTCTGGAACCTATTAAAATTATTGTTGGAGATCTGTAACAGACTTTGAAAACAAAACCTTCTGGAAACTGCTGCACAACACTGCCAAATGAGTAAAGTGGTATTGTATGTCGTAATATAATGCACCCCATGTGTGCTCTGATTGTGACTCTAGAAGAGAAAAATACTTCCTTTTTTTCAATCCTAAGAGCAGGAGATCATTATCGGAGACGCTGTAGCTCATCTCTCTAGTTGCTTAGCAACAGCAAAGAAGAGGCGCAAGTTGTGTAATCAAAGGGAACAGCCTAGGCTGCTGTCATTTACACTGTGGATATATACACTTTGAGAGATTGATATATATTATATATATATCAGAGTAAATGAGAAATAGTTGAGTGTTGCAAGTATTCTCCATGGACCAGAGCCAGACTTAAAGTTTTCTATATGCACAAAGGTTTAGAATATCCCTCTTATGTGCAGGGTCCAGTACACATACATGCCTTAAATTACCTGCACATATATGCTTTAGTGTGAAAGGAGATCTATACAGATCAGCTTCCCACCAGAATCTTCATTTCTATCCCTGTGTTTATTGCAAGGATTAGGTAGAGATACAACCAAAACCATGCCACTCAACATGTATCATCTGGTGCATCATGCACACATGCACAGATGTGAAGAACTAGGGGATTTACGTAAGACGGTCCCATATTTTACGGAGGTTTGCTAATCATCAGATTTTGTTTTCTTCTTATGATACCGCCTTTAACTTGATATAAAGAAGAAAATTCAAAAATATGTTGTCAAATAGCAATTTTTTCAAAGCATATTAATAATTTGTAGTTATCATACACAAATCTCAGATGTATTTCAATATGTGTGGTTAGATGTAGCATCCACTGTATATATACCAATTAATGGTCAATTGTGCAAAGGGAATAATTCATTGGGGTCCTTTTTTGACCCCAACAACGTCCATGTGCCATTTAATTTTCCCTTCGTTTTTTTGTTTCTAGTGTATAAAACATTTTATGGCTAACTAAATGCTTTTATTTTACAGTCAAATCATATGCAAAAACCATAATTCATTTTATTTCCTAAGAGAAGATACATTTGTTTTACTTACCAGACATTCTCCTCTAACACAAATATTGTGAGAATCTTTATATGAGCATTGAGTTCCATCATGTGCTAATCTTTTCATGTAAACCACATCTCCATTTTCCTTTGACTGACAGTAAAGATGACATCTTTCTTTTTCTGAAACACAGCAAAGAAAATGTACTTACTGTATGTTCGATATTGTTCTGTGAAGAACACACAGAAAAAAAGGCCACATGGACTAATGTTAAAACAGAAAAATATCCACACATAGTACTTCTGCTATGCTAGAGTAAGGAATTCATTGCTATAAAAACAGACTTGTCTATTTAGAGGGTATCAATGATATTGGCCTAGATCCTCATGCGCTTTACATGTGTACATGGGCCAGTAAGTGCGTACGCATAGAGGGTAGTGGACACCCCCTGCAGTCAATAGGAAGTCTGGAAACATGTCCAGATTTATACATGAATTTTGGTCACAGCCTTATTGCAAAAAAGAGGGTTTCAATGCCCTGGCGTACAGCCATGCATACGTGACATGTCACTGCGCAAGTGTAACATGTCCCTGTCGTAACTAACTCTGGATCTGGTCATAGAGTTTCTGGGTATTTGAGGTGCATACCCAGGGGCCATCTTCTAGGCTGCTGCTATCTGAGCGCACGTTCCCAGGTTCTAATCGCTGCTTGTTATAGAGTAAATATTTGTAAGGAAATACATCAACATCAAATCAAAAATTTTTATCAACAATCTTTATTGAGGAAAAAATAATAGTAGATAATAATTCAGATAAAATTCTTTACTGCAAATTAGCCTCTTAATCTTATCTTATACTTATATCTTCTTAAGTAATTTAGTTCATCTTAAACCTACTTATATTGCTGTACAGAAGTGGGAACTATGTCATGTAGTGCCTCATATATCCTCTTTTTCACCTCTGGGTGACCTGCCTGTGCATAAGCCAGTGTTAATTTGTGCCACGCCAAGTCCCTCTGCATTCCATCAAATAGAAACCACATGCTAATATGACTGCAGTGGAATAGGGAATTAAGAGCATTCTGAAACCCCTCAAGTCTGGTGATCGTTCCAGGACTGGATCAAGGTTATTCTATGTTGTTACAGGAAACTGAGGATCTCTACCTGCTGCACTCTCAATGTATGTAGAAAAGAAGTATGTGAGCACCTCATTATAGGCGTCTCCATCTGGAAATGTGGAGACAATGCTATCAAAAACACTTTTCACATCATAAATTGGGACAAAAGGCTAATGCAGCAAGAGACTTCAATCTCCTCATTTTTAGGTTATTATTACTTTTATATTCAGTCTTCAAGCCAACAGTGTTGATTTTCTTAAGGAGACTGCACGAATCAAAATTTGACCTCAGCATGTAGAAATTATTTTATACAAGCCTTCTCAAAATCAACTACAACCTATTGGAATTTATAGCTTCATTAGTTCAAATTCTATTATATGTCTCTGTGTTCTTTTTTTTGTAGGAAAACATTTATACATAGTGGTAAAAAGTTGGTAAAACATATCTGGCACTTTATCAAACATACCATCCCCATAGATGCATACCCCCAACTGTCCCGATTTTAGCGGGACAGTCCCGTTCATATCCACATATCAGCTTCAGGGTAAAAGATGCTTATAAAGCTCCAATATATATTTGTATCCTGATACTTGCATAAGTCCCAGAGTTGGAAATGTAGTTGGAGATGGAAATCACAAAAACAGTCTCAAAGGGTTCAGCCTCCCCATTTAGCCAACAGCTGTGTCGGTGCAGGAGCAGTATATCACCTTCATCAGGGCTCATTCCAGGGTTTTCATGGAAGTGCAACTTCCACTTAAGACCTGCATATGAGCTTGGCTGTCATGCAGGACTTTAAGTACATGTGAGTATAACACGTACAAAATTTTTGGACATTTAAGTGTCCTGAAGGCTACCATAACTTTTACCACTGATCAGTGTAAGTTTTTTACTAGCCCCTTCCAGGGTCATTAGAAAACCGATCAGGCAGGTTACTAACTTAACCCAGCCCCTTATAAACAGCTATGCTTTTCATACGCCTTGTCATATGACTTGTGTTGTATAAGCATCTGCTGCCTGCATGGTCAGGTGTTTATTTTGACATCACTGGCCTGCGTTTACACCAAAAAATCCCTCCATCATCCCAAAAATCCTGAAATGTTAATAATCCTGACAAAAAAATCCCTACAATGTATTTTGAAAAACATTCTATTTCAACAAATTAATTCTAATGAATTAATAAATAACTATGTTGAAATATCCTTATTTCAGCAACTTACCCATACATTACTGCAAATAATCAAATGCCATTTCTCCAGTAACCATGATGCCTAATGGACACAACTTGGCTGACGAGATAGAGGTGAGTGGCAGCACTCAGCAGGGTGGAAAAGGAGGGTAGAAGGGGTGTTGTAGGATTAGGCTAGGTATGTGTACTGATCATAAAAGTAGAGGGTTAGGACTAGGCTGTGAGGATGGGAGCATAGAAGAGCAAGGTTAGAGGTAATCTGCAGGGAGATTAAGGATCAGAAAAGGGAAATTAAGGTAAGGCAATGGAGAGGGATTGATTATTATAAAGGGATGGTTTAGGTTAGGTTGCAGGAATGGGAGGGTTAGGGTGAAGATAAGAATAAAGGTTGGGGTTAGGGAAAGCATACCTTTTGGCACTGGGGATTGGAACAAAGCAGATTGGTCACTGTGTGTAATGATGGTTGAATAAAGACCATCCCATGTTTATTCAAGCATGTGCTAATCACTCCAATTCTGAAAAAAACTAAATTCTAAAGTTTTGTCCCTCCAAACTACCCAAGAGACTCTCACCTTACTGACTTTTTTTCTCTAAACAATCTGTCCTGTTCAACCAGACTTTCGTTCCCGGCACTCCACTGAAACGGCAATGACCGGGGTAGCCAATGACTTAATCACTGCCACATCCAAAGGTAACTACTCTTAATTCTACTAATCTTAATTCTCCTGGATAATTCTTCTGCATTTAATACTGTTACATACATTTACTACTCATACAAAAGTCCCAAATCACCAGGACACAGCTCTCTTCTGGTTAACATTCTAACTTTCTAATCATACTTTCAATGTTCACTTCTCTGGATCTTTTTACTCTCCCCTATCTCTTTGAGTAACACAAGACTCAGACTCCGGTCTATAGCTCTTCTCTGTCTATTCCACTTCCATTGGACAGCTAATAAAGTCATTTGGATTTCATTATCACCTCTATGCGGTTTATACACAAATATACTTATCTACTCCTGATCTTTCAACAACTATGTTGGCCCCTGTAATTCATTCTTTTTCTTATGTTTGATTTTGGATGTTCTCTCATCATCTCAATCTTAATCTTTCAAAAATGAATAATCTTTTCACCTGCCAATAAACGCTGCCTACCTGGCCTCTCTATTTCTGTTGAGAATGCTGAAACAATTCCTATTTATAAGATCACTATCTAGGTGTTACTCTTGACTATGAACTCTGCTATACTCCAGAGATACAATCTGTTCCTAAATCTTGCTACATACATTTAATCAACATTTCCAAAATACTCATATACCTCACACAAGACACCGCAAATTCTCATTCATGCATTAATCATCTCCCTAATTGATTATTGCAATTCTCTCCTAATAGGGCCTGCACTTTCCTCCATGCTATATTACATGCAGCAGCCAGATTTTCTTTGCAAATGCACTTCTAGTGCTAGTATACTCTGCTAGACTCTAAATACAAAATCATGTTGCATACCTACAAAGCCATCAATAACACTGCAACCACAAACATATCCTTTCACTTATGTCAAACTATATCCCAGCTCATTCTCCCAAATCTTCACAGCATCTACAACTCTCTGCTGCTCTGATTCCTGGTTACAGGACTTCTTCCGGATTACACCCACTCTCTGGAATAACATTCCTCACTTGATAAGATTATCCTCTACTCCCGAAAAACTTATTATGGTGGTTCATGGTAGTTTTGCTTAATAAAATACAATTATTAATTTACTTTACTATATTAACTTACTTAATTATAACTTACCATCAGGATGCTCATATGGAAGCCAGTGATGTTTAGCATTTTGATATTCAAAGAATGGATCCCATTGTCGGCACTGGTCCTCTCTGAAGTCTTCAAAATTTTTGTCACAGTTTTCAGTATTACAAAGCTGCAGTTCATAGCTTGGTCCTACACATGAACGGCCTCCATTAGCTGGGCTAAAAATTAAAACATTATAAGAATAAATTTTTATTGTTCTTTTTAATTATTATTAATTATTAAAAATAATAACATTAATAACATAATAAAAAATATAAATATACTGTCCCTAAGAGTATGTCTGTTGTAAGACATAGTAAAAGAGGTGATAGGACAAATAATGATGCCTGTGGGCAAGAATAAAATAAAAACTACATTTCTATAAAATTAAAGTTGTTCTTTAAAACTGAACTATTAAAAAAGGAACAAATAGCACATATAAAATAAATCACCAATTGTCTATCCTTTTCATATAGCACATACCCAATATATCTATAAACAAACTTGCATAGAGAAGGCAGCACTCGCAGACTGAGAACGATCCAATCCATTTATTTGTAATCACATATTCATAGGTCAACGTTTCAGAGGTCCCATCGCCTTTTTCATCAGGACCCTATGTCTGTTTGTCCTGATGAAAGAGGCGATGGGACCTCTGAAACGTTCACCTATGAATATGTGATTACAAATAAATGGATTGGATCGTTCTCAGTCTGCGAGTGCTGCCTTTTCTATGCAAGTTTGTTTGTCTAAAGTTTCCTGGGTACGAGCACCACAGCAAGTAATTTATGGACCTGGAGTGCCGCCTTCTGTGCGATTATATATATATATATTCATTATAACCTAAAAAACAATTACTTGAAACTGCAATGTATGTCATACATGTCTACAAATCTCAAGTATGAGGATTTTTAAACACTTACTAGAAGTATTTGTGTATGTTTAATTACACCATTAAAACACAAAGCTCAACATGTATTTTTTGCAAAAAGTAAAAATCTAAAGTTAATACTCGCTTTACTTTATTTCCAATATTATTCTATAAAAACAAGAACTATGCCATATGAATAAGAATTATCTAAGCTGCTGAATTGTCTGAAACTGCATTGTATTGTTTGAATGTATCATTAAAAACTCAATTTTACATGATAACAAAGTCTCAAAAAAACTTATTGTTTACTAAAGCTGGCCATACACCAGAACGAATATTGTGCCATTCACCAATTATCGTGAAGTTGCACAATAATCGTTCTAGTGTGTGGTTTAGAAAAAGTTCCAAATGATAAGACCAGGGCCTTTCAGAATTCTGGATTGATATTGTCCCAGAGGTGTTGATATCGTGTAGTGTGTGGGCAGGGTCCGATTATTGACCTTGTAACCGCGATCTTACCTGATTGTAACATGCCATGCAAGTCTGTCGCAATATGCCAGCACAGCGCTTCCTGGTAAGTAGCCAATCAGTGCAGAGATATACAGAAGGCTCTTGTCGTCAATCAGCTGCAAGAGCCTCCTGTCAATCTCTGCAGAACCTCCGTCCCCTCCCTCCTCAGTCCTGATCAACACTCTAGTAAGTGGTGGCGATAAATCAGGACATTTTCCCAGGAACTTTTTGAAATATTCATCCTCTAGGCCTTGCGTAACTGAGCACAATGTTACATATCCAGCTTGAATAAAATTCATTGGAAACAAGTAACAAGACTTCAGAGTGCTACCTTTCTAACCCGATAGATATATATATATATATATATATATATATATATATATATATATATATATAAAATACTTACTGCGGATTGTCACAGCTCCTTGTTCTATATTTCACACCTGTCCCACATGTCCGAGAGCATGAGCCAAATTTGCTCCACGGCCCCCAATTTCCGTCTTG
This sequence comes from Platyplectrum ornatum, assembly GCA_016617825.1. Lineage (NCBI taxonomy): Eukaryota > Metazoa > Chordata > Amphibia > Anura > Limnodynastidae > Platyplectrum > Platyplectrum ornatum. The sequence continues at coordinate 22,925 of JABWIB010003864.1, forward strand.
CCGAAGAATATCAGCGGTGAGCCAAATGCAGTGTCCTTTAAAGCAATGCTAGTGCAAAAAACAAAATAAATATATAAAGTATTAATTAGGTTTTATATACAAACTTTAAAACAATAGTTAGGCATCAGCTATCCTTCCATACTGTTCTTGCTGATTCTGACAACTTGAGAATCCAGAATCATAATATCAAATAATTCCATCCTAACTCCTGCATAGTGGTCGATTTCCAAATCACTCTCATCAGAAAATGTCTGCCTTGACAAGGTGTCCATACTACACATGCAGTAATTGTAATGCTATACACGAGACCCAGAAATCAAACAATAGATTTCGACTACAAGAAGACTGAAGCTGAGAGTGGCAGCAGTTAAAAATACAGTAAGATTTTCGACACTCTCCAGATGTTCATTAGCAGTGCTGTTGCAAATTTGTCTCAATTGAAAACGTCAACTTCTCTGCCTGAGACTGAGCCATGGTAACAGTGATTCAGTAGCAATGGAATTTGCTCATGAGGAACTATTAGCCCCTATCAAAGTTCATATACACTGTATTAAGTTTTTAAGAGACATTCATAATAGCCTAATATAGTATTGTTAAACTTACTTTTACATCAACTAATCTCCATCTAATTTATGTACAGGTTATATACCACTATTAACATGGTTATCTTTTTATTTTTAGTGTAATTCTTAATAATTTTTCTACTCAGTCAATTAGATTTATCTTATTATGGCAGGGGATACATTCACTACTGTGAATGTCCCATTTTTGAAAATAGATACAGTTGACAGGTAAATGAAATCATAAAATGTCATGTTTCAATGAATGATGAAATTCTAAAGCTTTTTGCAACCTGATGATGGCGCTATATAAAAACCTGTTAATTTATAAATTAAAAACTTTAGACTAGTTTGAGAAAGTCCTTGGAGAATCCCTGTTTGAGCTATGTATCAAGCAGCAGTGTCCTGCGAACGTATCTTTATTGTTACCAAGTGGTTCCGGCTCAACTAATTACATCCAACATTGCAAACATTTATTATCTGCTGTGTGCTTCACCACTGAACTTGTGTGCAGCTAGCAAGGAGCAAATGGCTGGCTACCCTGTGCATTTTACCAGTAGTTTTGAAAACATATTCCAATATGACAAATTATGGATGATAAATTCTACATTTACCTAGACTGTGGTAACTTATATTCTCAGTTTCCATCAGACATTAGCTATGCGTGTTCCTTTTATTCAGAACTTATTGCACTGTGATGCTGCTTTAATTTATTGCATATTTGCTTAGTATATATGTGGCTTATGGTCATTTTTGTGATTATCACTTTTGTTTTAATATTTGAACACTCTAGTGAATACCCATATGCAAATATTTATTAATTGTATTAATGAATTGTGCCTTTCATGATTGAAGTAAATTCATTATGAGATCACTGGTGTTTGCTTTCTACCACTTTGATCTTTTCTGGGATAAAGGCCAGTGTAATCTGTTTTTCATTTCTAAATACAGTAAGAACATTTTAATGCTTTTATTAAATTGTTATATTTTCTTTAATTGTTTCATAATGAGTGATGATTAACCGGTACCTAGTGTATTGTTTTTGAAATTACTACTGATAAACTAAAACTCTAGTATAATGAAAATCTAGATATGTACCGTACCAGCATTAAACATGTAATGTAAAGCAATGTGTGTTTAGAGCTATCCTCTTGTATTGCTCACATATAGCGATGTGTAACTTTTTTACCTTTCCTTGTGAACACATTGTTCCATCTAGAGGAGGACCTTTTTTCGTTTTACAGAAGTATGGATTGTCAGGATGGCTGCACCATAGTTGCTTGCAGGGATCAAATGTTCTAAACTATGGACATATTATCAATATATTGTTAAATTAACACAAATTAAGGTTATGCATTTTATTTAAAACAAGTAAAAAGTCTGATAATATAAAAAAATAATAGATAAATCAGGATGGGGTCTAAAGGCAGCTGCCACTATGGTCTGTCACCGTAACTCAGCTGGGTTTGGCTCAGCCTCCATATCAACGGCTAAATTTCTGGGACAGCATAAAGGAAGCTGCTTGTATGCTCTGTCTTCCCATTGCCTATATGCTCCTGGGGTAAAAAGTTCAGTGCCTAAGAGGGTCAGAGCATACTGGCAGTAGGGGGACAAAGAATTGTGGCAGTCCTACATGCTGTAAACAATTAAGTGCCTGTGGGGGAGAATAGTAAAATATGGTGAGGCATAAACAGAACTGCAAAGCTTCAAACAACTGGGTGGGTACTGTGATACGGAGATGCACCGTAGTCCCACTTCAACAGATCATCACACACGAGCCCTGAAAAAGCGGTTTACCACACATTAGCTGTGTTTATACAGGACCTGGACTGTGACTGTGGATGATAAGATTATCTCTTTTATACCTCTATTAGTGATTTTCTAAAATGTGATTACAAGTTATGCTTAATGCACCTTGTACTTAATTGAAGTTGCACAGCACTATGTATTTAACAGTTTGACACGTACTATGATGGTGTCTATTAGTGGCACGTGTGAGGGGCAGTGAGGGCTCCCTCGGGGGTGAATTAACTTTATTATTGTTTTTTTTTTTATTATTTTTTGTTTGCTAGCATAGGGAGAGGAGTACACATGACATTGTGTTTTATGAGGTGTATTTGTAATTCATTAACTCTTTCTATGGTTTTATATAGAACGATTTTAGAGCGATATATCTGAGAGTTATACTGAAGTGTTATCTCGCTCACCAATTGTATAATCACAGATCCAATGGTTTATTCTAATATCTTTTTATCCATTTATATGTCAGTGCTTCCACCAATGTGCCACCAATGAGCACTATTCTACATTGTGCTAAATGTAATGTACAATGTAATGTAATACACATATTGTAGACACATTGTATTCTCTTGGAAATTAATTATATTACTTCTTTACTCTTGCTTGCTATTATACTATATAATAAAAGTTAATTTTACATTTTTCAAGTGTGCAGCTTATGATTAAGTGATTATGTTTAAGTGGGACTATGCTGCATCTCTGTATCGCAGTACCCACCCAGTTGTATTTTCACCATCATTTGCACCCATTATTTATTTGGTATTAATAATTGTTTTGCTTAGAACTGCAAAGCTGTAGCATTAAAACTCTATAAAACAACACATTCACCGCAAAAATTTATTTGTTCAGAAATATGCTAAATTTTAACTCAGATATTATCTCAAAGGTATTTGAGAAGAAAGATGATTAAAGTAGTGCTTAACACTTACAGCTGTACACATCATATAACCAGCACCAAAATCAAAACGGCATTGCTCATTCATTGAATAATGAATCCCAGGCAGTTGAGCTAAGGATGGCCAGTCATGTGCAAATGGATCATCACGAAGGCAATCATATGAACTGCAATGTAAAAGTAGCGAAGATAAGACTCTTAAACATTATAAAACATATTTTCAAACTTAAATGTATGTTACATGTAAAATACAGAAATTCACCAGACTGGAAGCGTTTGGATATCCTGGTATAGTCTAGACTGGAACTGGTTGGATACTGGAAATGACCAGGGCCAGAGACTGGGACTGACTGGTTGAAAAAGTGAACTGGCTCAGGAAGGTTATAGGGCACAGTTCCAGACAGTATCAGAAGGCCACTGTGTAAATAATGTGGAGCAGGCTCAATTACTCACCTTAAGTAACGACCCAACTCTTGTTGGCTGCATCGAGACCAATGAAAGCGATGGAAAGAAGCTTGTACAAGTGGAGCCATAATGCTTCCCATTCTGACTTCATCTCCACATCTGTTTCCTTGCCCATCATGTTCCATTCCTAACCTAAGACATAAAATGAAATCTTTACTTTCCATTACAGTAAAACAACAGCTTTTCACACTTCTATCACATATGAATTGTGTGATAAATGTTTGCCAATTTTTGGAGAGCCCCAGGGCACCATGAAAAGGCTCCACTTTGTTAAGACTAAGGTAAAGATAACTGAAGGTTGCATAAGCACTAAGTATTAAAGATTGATGAACAATGAAGCTATGTTCCCAGAGCTTTATTTAATGGCACATTGTTGGATGTACTAGAGGTAGTTGAAATAACACGGTTGCTGCTTCTTTGCATTGTAAATCATACCTATCCATCCTCTATGTACTTATATATGTCTACTAATGAACAAATGCCTTTTCAGCATGGATATCATTGGTTTTCTCAGCCACCATTATATCTTTTGTTGTATAATGTTGACACATCTTTTGTGATTTCATTTTAAACAAAAATCCTTTATGCTGAAGTTCTTTGGCTTAATTTAACCTTCTTGAAGATGATTAAAACCACTTGATAAAAAAATAAAAATAAAATGGTGGCTTCACCTATGAAATAGAGCTCTCTCTCTGGTTTTCCCTCCCTCAAATAATGCTAGAAATACAATACTCTGGACAAGTATACATCTAGATGGAACACAGGGAAAGCCCTGGACAGGGCTTATATAACTAGGCTCTCTATGTTCCTATATTAATAAGCTCTACATTTATCAAAGAAGCAGAATCTCCAGCACCATCTATTGGAAGAGGCGTTCCTCTAGTCACATCTGACTCACTAAGGAGTCTTTGAAACATGACTGGGAATAAATGCCAAGCCAGTAATCAACACTTCCTTATGGAAGAGTTGCCCATCTCCCACACTGATGAGGGACAAGCACCCCGAAACAGCTGTCTGTAGATGGGCAACTCTGAATGTTAGGGTTTGAATGCAGAGAGAATACTTTATTTTTGCATGTTGCACACAGATACTGACCAGCGTTACTGTTACACTGTTATTAGACTTGTGTTGGAAACATCATCTCTCCCCTGTAATACTGATTGCAACTAATTAAATTGAACTCCCCTGCAATTCAACATTTGGCCACTCTTGACTAAAACTGGTCGATTGGAAAAATATATTGAATATTGAATGGCCAGCTTAAATGTGTGTTTCTAGTGACAAGTGTTAAAGTGCCGCAAATTTGATGGAACAATGTCAATTAAAAGTGGTGCGATTGTTAAATGTTAACATGCTGGAACTTCTATTTATCAAAATGCAGCAGCATGTCACTGTTGTTTTGAAATAGCTAAGTCCAAGCAAAGATTAATAAATAGATCAATATGTCTAGCCAGACTGCTGAAATGCAGCGATGCGCTAAAGATTATTGGCCACAGACTATAACAGGATAGGAGGTTTCACCAGGTACCAAGAAAGTGGATATGGAAATTTGAGCTTGAGTTGGTTGCATTTCTTCCACAGATAGGACAGGAGAGCCATATGCAGGTACTGGAGACAATTTAGAAATATTAAGAGTTGGTTGCAGGTACCAAGTACAGGCTGCAGAAATTGGGAGATACCAAGGACTGGCTACACGTACATAGGACAGTATTTCGGAAATGAAAATTAGATAAACCTGTACTGTATGAAACTTTATCATCACCAACTGGATTCAGGTACAGAGAGCATGATTAGCACCAAAGCTGAATTCCACATGTAAAGAAGTATACTCACTATGCTGGAAATAAATCTTGATATTCTGGCACTGGTGAAGCGAATAGAGCCTTCTTAAATAAGACTTTCCCAATAGAAGGGGAAAGGAGTCAATCAATTTGAATAAATGACACAGATAAAGACAGGGTAGGCTTGATATTATAGGAACATGTTCAGAATTCTGCAAATGGCGGACAATCACCCAGTGATATCCTAAATAGTGTACTTGGACAAACCAAAATAAAGAATTTTACCAAATGATATCGGTTTATGAACTACATTCAGTAATGAAATACTTTAATGTGTTATACTTACACATGGCCAGTTTCATGAGCTACAACAAAGGCTGAAGAGAATCCATCCTCATGATTTAGTGTGCAGCTTCGTACTGGATGACACATTCCTGTAACTGGGGCATAACCTATAAAATAGAATAATAAAAATACACTAGGTATCTACATTTTACACAAATGTTACAATAAAAGACGTCAAATGTATTTTTTAAGACTTTAAAACAGAACAAGCAAAAGTGAAATCATGTGCATGCATATTTAGCCATTGTAATCATTGTTTATCCTTACAATTGCAACATGAATAGTTTTTTGGTATGTGTACCAAGTGTGTTATCTTGTATCAAAAGTACAAATGCAAAATATCGACAGTCAAACATAGGCAAGTTCAAAATGTTGAAAGTTGAGTACTATGGTCTGGATACAGAAATCTGACTTTGTCAAGTTGCATGCCTAAGTAGAGTGTCTCAAACATGCACCAAATGTACTAACTAAAACATAGGAAAGTAATGGAAGGCTAGAGAGACATGTAGAGGAATACTAAGAAGCTAGAGACATAAAAGGGGAAATATTGGAAGACTGGAGAGGAATGTGGGAGATGTTTGGAAGGCAGGAGGCATGAAAAAGAATATTGGAAAGCTAGGGATACTTAGAGGTTATAGTGAATGTCTAAAGACACATAAGGGGTAACATTGTAAGACTAAAGAGACAAGATGGGGGTGTATATGGGGTTACTGTCACTTCCTCCCCTGACTTAACTGAAATACAATAATTCTGCATTGACTTCTATAAGTTTATGTGTCTCCATACTGGCACTTCTAAATATCCATACCGCCACTTCATATATGTGTATAGCGGTTAATATAACACAAAGCCTGTATTAGTCTTCTGTAGTCTGTATGTGGGGGAGTTTTAAGAAAGTGATAATTGTATAGACAAGGGTACTGTCTGGATTGTATAGCTGTGACTATAGTTGGGCATACACTACAAGATACACTACAATTGTTCCAATCAAAAGATTTGGGCAGCACCATGGGCAGCACCATGTTGAATTGCAATGGAGGCAAATTGAATTAATTGCAACCAGTATTACAGAGATGATGTTTCCAGCCCAAGTCTAAAAACAGTGTCAACGCTGGTCAGTATCTGTGTGCAAAATGCAAAAATAAAGTATTCTCCCTGCATGCAAACACTGACATTCATTTTACCTCCCCTGCAATTCAACATGGTTTTATCCGCTCTTGAAAAATCTTTCAATTGGAACAATTTATCTTATAGTGTATGCCCAGCTTTAGATTTGCTTTCATTTATTGTGGTTACAATATTGTGTTGAAAAATGCTAAATATACAGTAGTTAAGATACTGTAGATTGGATTTAGACCTCAGAGGAAACAGGGGAAGAGGGATCTAACAGAGAGGGTATGGGGAAGATTGTGAGTGGAGAAAATAATGAGGAAGGGCCAAAATTAAAATTTAGATGGAATTCATCAAACAACCCCCTTTACCAACAGAAAATTCTAAATTCACCCCATTTGAAGCACAAGTGAAAAGAAGTCCACAATCTAAATTCGTTTATTTAACTAATTTGTATATTTTAAACATACTCCAGCACACATAGGGTTCAATTCTATACTAAGGTTGTAGTCTTAATTTCTACTATCAATGTAAGTTATTAATTACATATCAAAAAGATAGATAATATACTACACAATAGGCCGAATTTGTTTTACACTTTAATGTACTTACACTTTAAATACACTTATACTTTAATGTATGCTTGATAATGCTTTGCAACCTCGCTAAACCATTTATTTTGAACTGTGAAACAAGCCATTTTTTGTATACTGCTAAATTCAGATGATATTACCTTGCATACCAGTTGGACCAAACTCTTGTCTTGTGAGAAAAATTGCATGATCATGGTATTCAGCATGTCCACTATCTGGTTTCTGCTGTAGATAAGCCCAACGGCACACATTTTCTAAACTTTGTGAAGGATTTCCAACTTCAATTAAACTGGAAGACTGTACAAGAAAAATAATAAGACAAGATTATATTATATAATAGCTTATCAAAGTTCAGTCATCTAATATGGACTCCGTAGAGCAGTACTACATTTTATATTCTGTTAATTCAAACGAACTTTTGTTTAGCACAATAAAAAATCAGAGGTGAGCATATTCCAGTTCACATTGCATATGTTAACTTTATATTAGTGTGAGTAAGCTCAAATAAATTGTGCACGCCATGTTTTCTGATACAGACCTAAACAAATGTAGTCCATGTAAAGTAAGAGTGTGAAAAACTCATTCCCTAGTCCTAGAAATGGTGATAGCAAACCATCACTACTGCTACTTGATGTTATTGATAGTGGATTTTTTTTTAATTACAATTAAACTATGAAATGTGCTGCCAAGGGGACAGGAAGTGGCAACTTCTACAAAACACTTTATCCATTATTGTTACTAATAAGTAAAATTATACTAAAACCCAATATAATGTTTATGGAAAAAATTGTGGCGGAGTGATTTAAAAAAACATCTAATCCATTTCTTCTACTAAAAAGGAAAAAAAAAAATCCCGGTGTTTCACAATGTATTACAATGTATGTTGCTATTTGAAAAGCACTTCATCTCTACATGGCTGCTTCTGTAGACATTAATTTAGTGTGGATTTAATCACACCATGTAGATACAACTGTGGCTGTTTATAAACCAGCTCCATGTTATGGCACACGTTCTAATACACTCTGTCTAGTTACCATATGAACCATTAAACAAAGACACCAAGTAGCTCTATTGCTTAACATTTCTGGTTACCATAGAAACTCATCAACAGAACAACTCAAAGCCATTTATGAACGCACCGGTAAAACTAACATGCCCCTGTATTACCCCTGTATGGTACATACGATAAATAATATCAATGTAAATAAGAGTTGTTATGGTATTCTACAATTCTGCTAAATTGATTTGGGACTGTATTTTATTTCATTGGCTACTCAAACTAGAGGCAACACAAGTGTTGATATACAGCACAGGGATGGCTGTATATCCCCGTTTATCTTTAACTGGTCTGGAACGAGAGAAAGCCTGACGCAGTCCCATTATAGGTTTTTACCAGGATCTTACGTGGCCCGAGGAAAGCAGCGAGGAGCAAAGGGGCAGGGGAGAAACCGAGTTACAGCCTAGAGGTGAGAGGAATGGGGGAGGTCTTTGAAAAATACCAAAGGGGCATGTACATAGCAGAGTAACATGGGGAGAGTGGTAGCACGAGTGGGACTGAGAGGCACATGGAGAAATGGGGAGGCAAGAGCAAAGGTGCTATAGAGAGAGACAGATGTGGTGTAGTCAGCGAGATTAGATGAGGGCAGCATTTTTGTGGGGCAGTGTGCAGTAAAAGCATAGAATAGTAAGAAGATTTGAGTTGAAAATGTGGAGATTAAATTGGAAAGTGGTAGAGAGCGTATTTCAGGTTAGTACTAAGTGTACAACTCAGTAGTAACATTTTTGTGGTTTCCGGTTTGGCTAGAAAATCATAGGACTCAAGACCAGCTGATCGATAGAGAGAAAGATCATGCTCTTAAAGCTGGGTACACACGGTAAGATAAATTGTATCCAATCGAAAGATTTTTCAAGAGTGGGTAAAACCTTGATCAATTGCAGGGGAGGTAAAATGAATGACAGTGTTTGCATGCAGGGAGAATACTTTATTGTTACATGTTGCACACAGATACTGACCAGCGTTACTGTTACACTGTTATTACACTTGGGATGGAAACATCATCTCTCACCTGTAATACTGATTGCAATTAATTAAATTTGCCTCCCCTGCAATTCATCATGGTTTTGCCCACTCTTGAAAAATCTTTCGATTGGATACAATTTATCTTACCGTGTGTACCCAGCTTAAGCTGGCCATACACTATAAGATAAATTGTTCCAATCTAAGCATTTTTCAAGAGTGGGTAAAACCATGTTGAATTTCAGGGGAGGAAATTTAAATTAATTGCAATCAGTATTACAGGTGAGAGATGATGTTTCCAGCACAAGTGTAATAACAGTGTAACAGTAACGCTGGTCAGTATCTGTGTGCAACATGCAACAATAAAGTATTCTCCCTGCATGCACACACTGACATTCATTTTACCACCCTGCAATTCAACATGGTTTTACCCACTCTTTATAAATGCTTAGATTGGAGCAATTTATCTTATAGTGTATGGCCAGCTTTAGAGTGGTTACAGACCAATTGTAGTGTAACAATAATTGACATTCTGTCTTTGAACATTCATTTACTGTTCAGTCATCAGAAAAACATTACTGAACACTTAGGCCTTAATTTACTTAGCAGGGAGATTGAAAAGTGGGGATGTTGCCCATGGCACCAATCAGATTCAAGGGCTCAATTTACATTTGTCATACTAGAGAATGATTGGTTGCTATGGGCAACATCCCCACTTTTCAATCTCCCTGCTTAGTAAATTAAGCCCTTAGACACATCACAATTAAATCTGCCTGACCATAGTAGGAAAATCCTGCTTTAATTTACACAAGTATCCTGCATTATCTTGGAACAAGGATTTGGCTTTTGGTTCTACTTGGAGACAGCAAATGTTTTATTGATTATTCCTAAAGTAGCAAACGCAATAGAGAGAGACTCATTTCACACTGTATAGAGCCCTCAATCTTGGATCACAAATAATTATGAGCTCCACCTAAAACAGCTGCAATGTTTAATTTATTATATTTGGGGGTGTTTATCGCATTATTTTCTATTAAATCTGTATATTTTATGTTTATATATTATTTGAGATGGAAGAGTAAGTTGTAGAAAAAGAATATCTAAAGAAAATAAAAGTAACATCCATGGAAGCAGAGATAATAAAATATGTTAACGCACACACACACAAAGTTAGATATCATTTAAAATGTTTTGTGTTTTTTAGTTCATCGTGATTCTTACTGACCCTCTAAGTAACCACCTATTTGCATGGTAATCTTTTAGTTATTGATTCACCTTTTAACTCTCTGGGTTCCCTAACTAACTCCTTCATTGTTTTTAAATAAAATTTAGATGAAGAACCTGTAATTTCCATCTGGTATCACATTCATTAACGTCTTCACCGGAGAACACATTTCTGAGCTACAATTAAACCCGAATGAAGCTTAACAGCACAAAAGTTTAAAATGAGTAAGTGACTTGTCCAGATGCAGATTGCGTCCATGATAATCCCCAGCCACATATACCTTACCAACAAGTGTCCATGTCTGCAGACATGCGACATAAGGAGTAAATACTAACTTTATAATTATTGTCAGAAGTTGAATTTAATCCTCCTCATGAACAGCATAATGACACGGAGTGGTTACACGGTTACAATCATTAACACAGATTGTCTACACAGCTATAAACATTGTTTGTTAAGGCAACAGAACTGTAAGTAAACTGAATTTTCTTTAAGCTGAAAGTGGTGCTTGTACAGTAATGATATGGATGCTACCAATGTTGGATTATGCTGATCCTATGCAAATATATAACGTTGTTAACTGGTAATTATTGGAGCAACATATGTACATCTGACTATATAGGTTTAACTTTGGGAATTTTGTGTATTATGCGATACAGTCTGTCAAGATGTTCTGGATCCAGCTCTCTGTAAACTGGATTCAGCTCTTATGTTGCTATACCTCTGCCTTACGTTACTAGTGTGGATCAGCAGTCCATGCGACCACTATCTGCACTAAGTTACCCAAAACTCATCCCCAATCTCTTAATTTAAATAGATCTCTCTCCACCTAGCGTACTAGGGCCTAAATTCACTAAGCGGAGAGTTTGCTGGAGAATTTGAAAGGTGGTGAAGTTGCCCATAGCAACCAATCAGATTCAAGCTCTCAGTTTCATTTTGCATACTGGAGAATGTGAGCTCGAATCTGATTGGTTGCTATGGGCAACTTCACCACCTTTCAAATTCTCCAGCAAACTCTCCGCTTAGTGAATTCCCCCCCAGGTGCGCAGGGGGAACTGGTACACCTCAGGTGGCAAAAGCCCTGGCATACAGTACAATGTTCTGTACACCAGGGGAACGTATATTTGTCATGTGCATGAATTTGGTCCAAAATGGCTAAGAGTGGAATTTTGTTACATATGCAAAGTGAATTCCTTACTAATGCCTTATGAACAGGTGATTGTTTACACCCTTTCACATTACGCTGCCATGCAGTTTCTGGGCTGCACAAATGACTGTGTGCTGTCCACTTTCTGGCCCACAAGTGTAAGTGTTAGTTTAGCATTTGTTGATGTGTGCAGTATAGAGGATGGGAATCATTTGAAGTTTTATCATGATTAAAAAAAAAACAAAAAACCTATTTCCTTTTATTATTTGACCATAATTTTGTATTTCTGTAATTTCACATTCACAGTATAGAAATAAACCCTCAACACTTAAAGTAATCGAGCGTTTTTTTACTCTATCTGCCTCACATTTTAAGGAGACACATTTTTCAAACAGTTTATTAATTATCATTTTATACAAAACGACATTTTAAAGAGGAAGTACAATTAAATGAAAGCACTGTTTACAAAGCGATGCACATCGACAGTGCTTTAAAACTCGCATTCAAAAGCACTTTTAGAAAACATGGTGCTTTTCTAAATGAAAGCACCAGAAATGTGCAGCTATGTAGCAGAAACCACTCTTTAACACATATACTAACCAGTCAACTTTGCTAGCTGTTTTAATAATCCTGAACTGGTGACTGGTATTTGGCTTCCAAGGCAACGCACAAGACACATGCTCTGTCCTCAGTTATTTGAATAATATTTGTAATGGACAGAAATTAGACTGCAAATTCATAAAACATTAGGATTTAAAAACAAATTAGAAACACATGACAGCTTCAACAACTGCTGCTCTCCAGACCTCTTTCATATATGACTCAATATAGGGACAGTCTCACTGATTTAGATTTAAGACTACTTTAATAGAAAAGCCTTCAACATTGCAGGTGGTGTATCATATATTTGAAAATATATGTAAATAATATTTCTTCATTGCATCTTGCTGCTAGAATGACAAACTGGCTAATTGTTAATTAACGGTTAAGTGTGCTGATGCACTTTTTTGTTAAATAAAGTATATAATAATTTCACACTACCGTATATACTCGGGTGTAAGCAGAGTTTTTCAGCAAAAAAAAAAAAAGTGCTAAAAAATCTCCCCTGTTTATACTCGAGTCAAGAGGAGGAAGTAGAACAGTGGCGGCGGTGAGCTCTTCCGGAAGCTCTCAGCTCCTGAATTGGCGTCCTGTGTCTTATGTCTTATGTTTATCCCATAAGAATGCATTTAGTCACGTTTAAGCTTATTTCCTGTAACAAAACATAATTACTCCTGGTAACATATAATGCCTGATTGTGAATTTATAGCAAATATTTGTGCATTAAAGCACATCATGTATTTTTACATGGGGGTTGAGAGACATGATGTGGATACCAGGGGGGTAGGCTTATACTCGCGTCAATAAGATATCCCAGTTTATTTTATTAATTAGGTGCCTCGGGTTGGCTTATACTCAAGTATATACAGTAAATCGTATTTTATTGTAACAGAGATAGGAGGGGTTGGGGGATAAAGTTGGGTACAGTGGGGTTGGGGGATAAAGAAAAATCTGCTGTAGTTTTCGGCAGTTTGGGGGTTAGGCAGAGGCTGTGATTTATGTAAATTACGCACCAAACCCTGCCCACTGGATGGAAAAAAAACTTTCTTTTGCTGTTTCTGGATGGGGCTTGATATAATCAAGGACTGACCATAACTGAAATGATCAGGGCGGAGACAGATACTGTTATTAGACTTGGGCAAATTCAATTGGAATACTATTTGCATTATGAGTTTGCAGTATGAATCCATAGTGCCTAATGTCTGAATCTGCTCCATTGTGAGTACTTTGCCCTTCTTTGATTTTATATGAAACAAAATGTTAATACACCAGAGTGCATGCCACTTTTATGCTTTCTGCTTTTTGTTTTCTCACAATTGAGCCCAGCTGACTGGTTCACCAGCAATACATACTGCCGCTGTAAACACAGGGACTATAAAGTCCATGTTGGCTCTAGGGAGCAGCAAAATAACCATCAACAACAACATTTAAAAATACAAAGAAGAAGCACACAACAAAAGAATGAAGCATCAGACTAACGTCTTCCATAACTGTTCTAAAACTGTGAGTAACAACAAAACTATTTGAACACTTGACTGGTACAAGAGAATTTATTGCAGCAAACAATTTGCAGTGCTATCTGATTCCTGAATTTTGGCTTTATTTATAATTTAAATGCCTGATCTAAACTCTGTACACTTGGATCAGGTCCATAGAGCACATAAAAAACATCTGGATGGATAGAGGACAGGAAATAATTCTAATGGTGGTTTTGCCTATGTAACACAGCACACAGAACAGTTGTACACGCAATAAGATTCAGGCAGGTTACCGTGTTATAGACAATATGTGGACCAATCATAATGAAGGATTTAAGAGTGGCCACTTACAACCACATTGATGTCTGGATCAGGCCCATTCTATATATAATTTTTTTTTTTAATACTGTGAGCAACTATTATATTTGTGTTTTTGCTAGTTCCATATTAAGTTCTAATTTAGGGACATACTGATCGCAAATTAAGCACTATTGTTCAACAATATATCACAAAACTAACAAACGTGTTCCGGTGAACATAACCCCCTCTCTCGTGCTACATGTAGACATCAGTGTGTGGCCCCTGATTTGTAGCAGCTATGGTTGTTAAAGAGCTCAATATACTCCCATGGTAGCAAAAGCAGCACATGCTTTATTAGCCAAACCATGCGGTTGCGGCTGTCCCCAAACTGTTCACTTAAACTAAAGGCATGCGGCCGGTTGTCGTGTGCTAGGAGGATCGCAGTGCTCATGGTAGGAGAAGAGCAAGCAAGAGTGGTTGGTATACAGGAAGCTGAAGGAGGTGTGTAGCTGACTGAGGTAAGGCAGAGGAGGAGGGTCTAGGCAGACAGATGGGGGCATTATTTAGAAAAATAACGGGACATTTTAGAGAAAATCGGTAGAGAAAGTATTTTGTTAGAAACAGACTAGTGAAGATTGTTAAGGAAAAGTGACAGTTTAAGAAGTGCAGTGATTGTGACATTGTGCAGGAGAATGTTGAGCAGCTAGTCTTATAAAATCAGTGATTTTGCACATTTTGACTGTCAGGAAGTTTTTGTTGACATAGTCAAAACAAGTAACACTGTTCATTTCAAGCTGCACTATCACTTCCATACAGACATTCAGTACCTTCAAATTATCAATTTATTCAATTCTGCCATTTGACATTTGGAGATTCTGCCTTTCCATGTTCTTCTTGTCAGCTTCCAGTTCGGAGGTCTGACATTTTGGAGCATTGTTTACAGCTCTGCAGGTCATTAATATGACAAGAAAAGATACACTACCATCAACTAAAGTTCATTTAACATCAATTTTGCAAAGCAAACATACTCCACGTTGAACTATAAATTACAATCATTTAAGAGCTCCAACTATGGACGCAATATTTGTTTGACTTTTTAAAGTCAATTAAATAAGGAGGTATCAAATTATTAAAATAATTATTAGGCTTCCAGTTCTGGCTATAATGCGATAGGTGAGGTCGCAGCACTACCTTCCTTTCATGGAGACACAGCTCCTTCTCCTCACCTGGTATTGCTATAGTGACTTCCTCTGGCGGATGAAACACCACTTTCTGTTCTTTATGCCATCTAAGCAGCTGTAGGCTCAAGAGGACTGATCACAGCCAGCGCCCATATGGACAACGCAGATCTCGCACTTTACCTGACAGGGAGAATTTCCTGATGGTCTTGTCCACTTGTGACTTCAAGGCTACATCCCCAGGGCCCATCACCTTTGAGGATGTTGTCAAAGCCATACATGAGATAATAGCCCCACTGTTCCAGTGCAGAATGACTCCTTACAGTGCACTTTGAAAGAACTACGCGATCCATGCATTCAGCTTTCGTAGAGAAGGTGGCAGGTGATGCTTTTAGGCAGATATTTTAGTGCTCTGGGGGAAAAGATGACTCCCACCCCGCTCACATAAAACCACTTATTTCCAGTGGCAGGTCTGTGGAGTCAACATTAAACTTCAAAGCAGGAAGTGGGGGTGATGATTAGCAGCTGCTGCAGCCAATTAGGGAGTAACAGCTACATTCTGACTAGAGGGAAATAGATTTAGAAACCTCTCTACAGCTCAAAGTCTGCAGTTACGAAGCTCATATGAACCCCGTCCGTCCGCGCTAGGGGCAGTGACAGGGCGCAACCCCCCTAGTTATGGCACTGGCTTTGGGGATGCCCCTAACTTCAGGAAGCCCAGTACCACCTGCAAAACAAACTGGATACATTTACACCTGGTGGACCTTCCAGAAGAAACTTACACAGTTCTAGCACTGGTGGAATTTCTGGTTAACCATCCTACTCAAGGTACAGATGTCAGTGACGCTCTCATTACTGAATGGGCTCACCACCTTGGCCCTCCATATGAGGATTCCCACAGCTGGCCTTGTGTTGTCATTTTCCAATGTGTCAATAATTTACATAAAGAAGCACCCTGGATGGTATCTAAGAAAGTGAGGTGGCCACTGCCCACCAAAAGTTCAATGCAATCTGCTCCCAGTTAGTTAGTTAAATTTGTGCTCATTTACCCTGCATGGCTGCTCCTATTTGTGGGTCCTTTTTTAAAGACTTTCTCATCCCCCAGGTTGCTCAAGCGCATCTTGGGAGACACAGTTGGATGCTGACCGTGATGGAAACAAATTTATCGACTGTCTAATACATTTTCACTTCTGCTGGAGCCTACGATGGTGGATCTCCTGTTTTCAGGTTTGCATACCTCTTTTTGGATTTCCAAACTTTATTGTGTATCCTCGCCTGGATATAGGATTTACAGTCTTCCTCCAGGATTTTATTTTTTGGAATCTTGGACATCCTTGGATGCCTGGGGGTATATTTACTAAGCGGCGAGATTGCAGTGAGATTGGAAAGTGGGGATGTTGCCCATAGCAACCAATCTCACTGCAATCTCGCCGCTTAGTGAATAAGCCCTAGACTTTTGATCTCCGAATGTGATGTAGCTTCTATATGGTTTTCTGTTTGCATTTATGTCCTTTTCTGCTGATGATTTAGGAGCATTTCCCCCACATGGACATTGCTGCTGCTATCCTAGCAATGTTCTATTCTACTTATCCCTGTATTGAGGTGACCTTTCTTTATGCTTTTTACTATGGAGGACTTCTGTTTATGGATTGTCCACGGTGAAAAAATGGTGTAAAAAATAAAAACAACCACGCTACACAAAAACACGTCATCTATCCACCAGAGCACATCTACCTATATTGCTATTTGTTACGCACTTTGCGATTCCATTTGCTTTCTGCTCTAGGGATCTAGTAAATAATAACTTTGTGTCTGTTGTGTGACACTCACTTTGTAACCCCCACTCCAACATGCTACCCTTAATGCTACATTAGGCGAATTACATTGTTTCACCATATCAGTATATTCTGTGATTTGTATTCCATGTCCTACTGGTCTTCTTCCTGAACATTGCCCTGTCCCCTCCATCTGTTGTATTTTTACCCTTGTTTTTACTAGGTTGGTCTTTCAATACTGATTGCCCTTAAATTTTGTTCCTGTAAAATATACGAAAAATGTTCTTGTATCTTAAAAAATTACAAATTAACATTGCTACAGGAGTCCTGCCTTGCATGGGAATTCATAAATTAAATAAAATGGGTTACACAATTGTATCCTCCACTTCATTTAGCTCTAAATCATTATATGTTGTTACGTTAGTTAGGGTAGCTATTACTGTCCACTCTTATATGCAAGATGTTGACGGCTGGTACACTGTCACAGTGTGCAACATTGCTACACGTTGTTGTTTGTAATTTATATGGTCCTAATGTGTACCTAAATTGTACCCACATTGTGACTCTTATCTCCCTTCCTGGCAGTGACTTCAATATGGTCGCTTCTCCTGCACTGGACAGGCAGTGGGTTTCCTCTGCTTAAAATGGCCCACATTTAATATTAATGTCCTGGCCTCACAGCTGTATATCTATGATATTTGGAGACTTGGCAATCCTACTGCTAGTGGCTATACTTGTCACTCCACTGCCATTGGCACGTTTTCTTGATTAGACTATTGCTTATCGCAGAATCCTTCCTATCCATTGCATTAAATATGTCTATCGTGCCTATTTTTATCTTAAACCATACTTTGTTTTGGGTCATGTTGAGGTCTGAATCTGAGACGCTTAGCGGAGCATTACTGATGCCTACTGTCTATATGTTCAGTGCCTTAACAGAGCTCACAAAGACTGACACAGAGAAATTAAATCCAACTTTAAACAGGAATATACTCATGGGGGTGCTGCACATGACCATTTTCATGGTTTAAATTTTATAAATATGGCAATAAATGTGGCTGGTTGTTGTCTAACACATTGTCAGGTATGCGACCGTTGTCCCTGATTGCTTTAAAACAGATACTGGCACTCAAATAAGGGAAAGAACATGATTAAGTTATTGCAGAATTTTTATTCTAATCTCTATTCGAAATGCCTATTGATGTGTTTTGAGCAGATTTGGTGGTAACACAATTATCACAACCTATGGCAAACTCACTCTTAGGGCTGGATTCAGCTTTTCACTCATGACTTCACTCTCATGGGTAAAACCATGTTGAATTGCAGGGGAGGTAAAGTGCTTACATGCAGGGAGAATACTTTATTTTTGCATTTTGCACACAGATACTGACCAGTGTTACTGTTACATTGTTTTTAGACTAGGAAATATCAGCTGTCACCTGTTATGCTGAATGCAACTAATTAAATTTACCTCCCCTGCAATTCAACATGGTTTTGCCCATGAGAGTGTAAAGGTGGCCATACACGGGCCGAATTTCATCCAAAGCTCACGTCCTCTCTGTGCAAGACGGAGACGCCGCAGCACACGGAGAAGGTGCTGGGCACCGCTGTGGTGCCCAGTGAAGACATCAGAAGGGTGAGTGTATTTTAATTTTATTTATTTCTTTTTTTCAGGTATTTTTTTTTATTCCTCCATTGGCCATCATGGGAACGACATCGTTCCGTGTATGGCCTGCAAACAGGTTGATTTTCCCTAGGGAAAATCACCCCGTTTGTCGGTGCCGATTTCCACGGGAACGAAGTCGTATGTATGGCCAGCTTAACTCATGAGAGTGAAAAGCTGAATCTGGCCCTTAGTCCCTCTTACTATTTTGGGGGTGGTGACTGCTATTAAATGATTGAAGCCTTGTAAATCGCCTGGCTATGATTAGGGTGATCATAAAACCAGGTGGAGATCCAGTGCTGTGATCTATAGGGATGAAACTGGTTTAATTTGGCGGAAGCATTTTGTATCTAATGTGCATAAGGTTTTTAATATGCTGCAAAATTTGTTTAGGTTACCCGGTCCCATTTTGTTTTGTACAATTAGGAATAAATCAATTGGTTCATAACTAGTTAT